>PVJH01005977.1:0-106412 GCA_004026705.1 Nesogale talazaci | reverse complement strand
CCCTGCTGTTATAAACAATAGACTATTTCTCCTTGAAAGCTTTCAGCTATCAGTCTGATCCCAGTGGGTGAGGTCCACACCCTACTGTAAATGGTTTCTATGAAGGCCAGAGAACAAGTCAAATCTGTTCTGTGACATCCAAAGTTAGGCTGCCATCATGAGTCTGGGGTCTGCCCATCTTGTCATATATAGGAACCCAATACCTCCCCTTCCTACTGTGTATGCCCCTAGATCATCCCCTCATTGGTGTATAACCTATAGCACAGCCCTTTCCTGTGACATACATCCTTCCCTGTAATTAGAGTGCTGGCACATCCCAAAAGGTTTAAAATCCTTGGTTAGCAATAAATCTCTCTCTCTCTCTCTCTCTCTCTCTCTCTCTCTCTCTCTCTCTCTCCATGTGAACCACCAAGCGGGACTGAGGTGAGCATGCTACCATGAAACGTGTCTGACTCCATTATTTCAGTCTCTCTTTTCTCTCTCATATTTTCTATGACTTACTATAATCTTTACTTATTATCGTTGAGAAATTGCACCCACCGATCCATGATGATATGTTGGGACCTGGCTCCCCTGACAAGAACTGATTGTGATGACATATATAAGACTCATATTATTATGAAGAAATCATTTCGCCAGGGTCTCTTATAGTTCTTATAACAATCCACACATCAATTGTGTCAAGCCTATTTGTGCATATGTTGCCGTCATTATTTTCTAAATATTTATTTTCTATTTCAGTTCTTGGTATCTTTCCTCCCTCCCTTATTCAACTCTTTTAAAAACAACTTAAACATGATCAACATCTTAAACATGATAAACATGTTTAAACATGTTAAACAACTTAACTACGATATGTGAATTTTATATCAACAAATTATTTTATGAGGCACAGGGGAAAAGCTACTATACACAACCATTTCTGAGGTGAGGTTCAGGTACTACAGGAGGGGCCAAACCCAGTCCAGGGAGACATATGGCAACCAACTAAATAGGAGGGGGAAAGAAAGAGGGGTAAAAAAGAGATGGGTAGAGGGGAGCAGGGCACTAACACACACACACACCCCTAAGGGGAGGATATTGTTTATATCACCACAGGAGAGGAAGAGAGGGACTAGATTTCAACCTGGTGTGCCAAGACATGAATGCAGCATACCAGCAGGTAGCAGGAAAACAACAGAGAGGTTTTAGAGGCCAGTCCTAATCCCAACTGTGTGGACACCCCTCCCCCTCCAAAAGAATGCACTTCAAAGGACAGCACTGAAGCTCAGGGAGTGGGACAAGTCTGATCACAGCACACAGGAGCAAACAAAGAGGGAAGGAGAGTGAGTGGCCCACCAATCCAACACATGCTAACCCACCAAGCCCCCAGGACGATATTCCTGCTTAGAGCAGACAAGGCACAGAGAGGGCCATAGGGCCAATCCCACAGAGACACAACATCCCTCATTGAACCATAGTGCTAGGGGGAACAACACAGGAGACACAGGACAGGAATTGTGCCTGTTCTGACCCCGTATACTGGGGTGAAACACTAAATACATGCAACAGAACAGGAAGGGGAGAAAAGCTATGAAGTCTCTGGGGAATAACAAAAATAGACGTGGGACCAGAGCATGGCACCCCATCAGACTCAACTGGAAAATACTCCTAAAGGTCAACAAACAGGCCTGGAACTATTTACAGGTTTTTCCTTTTTTGTTGCTGTTGGAGTTTTTTGTTGTTGCTGTTTTGTTTTGTTTTGTTTTGTCTTCCTTCATTGTTTTGTCTGACTTTGTCTTGTTTTTGCACTTATTATTGCCTCTGCATGTCTATCTAAATAAGATAGGTGGAATAAACAATTTGGAGGAGAAAACTATGAGACCTATGATTCAGAGGGGACACGAGAGGGAAAGGCAGGAGAAAGGAAAGTGGTGTCAATCAACCCAAGAACAAGGGAACAGCAGTGATTAAAATCAATGGGGAGAAGGGCATAGAATGCCTGGTATGCTTAATCAAGGGCAATGTAACCAAGAGGAATTACTAAAACCCAAATGAAGGCCAAACATGAGAGTGGGGCAAGAGGAAAAGAAAAGAAAATAGAGGGAGGAACTAGGAGGAAAAGGACACTTATAGAGGTCTAAATACAGGCATGCCCATATGAAAATATATTTATCTATATAACAATAGGGAAATAGATCTATATACTTATATTTTTATGTTAACTATAAGATAGTAGATGGACATGGGGCCTTGACTCACGTATTCCCTCTTGTTAGAATTCTCTGTTCTAATAATGCAGCATTCTGTGATGCTCCCCTTCTCAATGTGATCACTGAAGACAAAAGGGGTACATAAGCAAATGTGGTGAAGAAAGCTGATGGTTCCTTGCTATTAAAACATAGCATCTAGGGTCTTAAAGGCTTGAAGATTAAAAAAAAAAAACAGTCATCTAGCAGAGAAACAACAAAACACACATGGAGGAAGCACACAAGCCTGTGTGATCATGAGGTGTCCATGGGATTAAACATCAGGCATCTAAAACCCAAAGCAAAAAAAAATCATATCAGTGTGACTGAGGGGGGAACACGGAGTGGAGAACCAAAGCCCATCTGTATACAATTAGATATTCACTTACATAAGAGTCACAAGAAAGAGGCAAGTCAGTCAGGGTGCAGTATAGCACCAATGAAACCTACAAGTTTCCTCTGCTTCTTTAATGCTTCCCATCCCCTCCATCCCCCACTATCATGACCTCAATTCTACCTTACAAATCTGACAAGACCAGAGCATATATGCAACTACAGAGCTCACAACACAGGGAATCCAGAACAGATAAACCCCTCAGGACCAATAATGAAACTAGAGATACCAAGAGGGTAAGGGTAAGGTGGCGGGAGGAAGGGAAAATCAATCACAATGATCGACATATAACCTCTTCCTAGGGGGCTGGACAATAGAAAAGTGGGTGTAAGGAGACAGGAGTCAATATACGACATGGGAAGGGAAAAACTATAAATTTTCAAGAGTTCGTGATAGAGGAAGGGAGAAGGGAGGAAATGAGGAGCTGATATCAAGAGCTCAAGTAGAAATAAAATGTTGGAAACATATGTACAAATGTGCTCAGCACAATGAATGGATGGATGGTTGTGATAAGAACTGTAAGAAACCTCAATAAAATGACTTTTTAAACTATTTTTTAAAAAGAACAAAGAATGAGGTCTCATACTTCCTATCTACTACACAGCCATCTTTGTCAAAATTGCTGCAACTTCCAAACAAGTTGGGTAATAATCACCAGGTAACCTGTGGCTCAACTCCCCATGAAGGGCTAGTACATTCTAGAAAAGACCATTCGTCAACCAAATTCTATGGCTGGGGTAGGGACCTACCTTCCTGAGTTGATTGCTCTTCTGCCGTACCACATCCACATTCAGGATGAATTAGGCAATGTCACATCTTGTGGCTTAAAACAATCAAGTTAACTTCTTCCCCTAATTACATATTCAATGTAGGTCTCTGTTCATCATTATTCCCCTTAGTTAGGGGTGAAGCTAGTGAAAATTCACTCAGGTCTATGCTGCTTGGGTTACACTGGCAAGGGAGGAAACTATGGAAAGTCTTGCATTGACACTTAAATATTACAAGATCTTTCACTTCTTGAATCTTTGCCTGGTCTTCCTTATCCACAGGAATTTCAGTTCCCGCATGTACATGAAATAAGGGGAATAAAAGGAGAGTCTAATATTTGTGAGCAGCAAAATGACTCCCACATCTTTCATTTCTGGCAGAACTAGGGAATATCTGGAGACCCCACTATCTCCCAGATAACTCACTTCATTATTCAATCAAGGAGGAGATTATATATATATATAGCTGGGAAGAAGCTGAGGCTCAGAAACCCAAAGGGGGAGTTCTGTTCTGTCCTAAAAGGCTGCTACAAGTTGGAATCAACTCAGTGGCTATGAGCGTGGGACTTTCACATTCTGTTTAGAGCATGAATTGAAATCTCCCTGCCTGTAGCACAGGCCTCTTGCTTTATATCCCTGCAGAGCATGTTCTTCATCCTTCTCTTGAAATACTTTCAACTATTTAAAGATAATTAAATCCTCTCAGGTCTCATTTTTTACAAATGGAATCAAACAAAATGGAATCCAAACAATTAGAGGTTCAAAAGTTCCAGGATCTGAGCAGACCACCCGTAGTATAAAAACACAACAAAACCCACCATTGAGTCCATGCTGACGCATGCGAGCCCAGGTGTGTCGGACAAAGGCTTCCAATGGCTGATTGGTCAGAAGAAAATCCTTTCTGAGTAAGAGAAAGTAACCCATCTTTTGGTTAGTAGATAATCATCCACACCAACGGGAGATACACTATGACTCTTAGGGGCCACCACGTTGGCTCCAACCATACCAACGGAGTGAAACGATGCCCATCCCTGCTGTCCTCGCGATTGTTACATTCGGCTGTCTCTTGATCCCTCTCCTCAAGGGTCTTCCTCTTTTTCATTGATCCTCCGCTTTCTGCCATCGATTGGGTTCTGATTCGTAATAACCCTAAATAGGGTTTCCTATAAATCTTTACAAACATGGGTCTTTTTCCTGCAGCGTGGCTGGGTTGTGAAATGTCAACCTACCATTTATTAGTCCAATATTTACCCAACTGCACCATACAATGACCTATTTGAGGAAGTGTTCTCTCATGATAACATACCCAAAGCGAAAGAGTTCAAGTTTTGCCATCCAGAGCACTCTGACTGTACTTCCTCCGGTACAGGTCTGCTTGTTCCTCTTGTAGACCCTGGCACTCTCAGTAATCTTAGCTAATACTGTCATTCAAAAGCATCAGTTCCTCGCTGGCCTACCTTCTTCTTTACCCAGCTTTGGGTCAGGCCCGAGGATATAATGTCCTGAACTTGGAACAGTTTTGAGGAAAGAGAAAAGCAAGCTGAAATGTTGAATCTAACTAGGGGGGTGGGGTGGGGGGGGTGGGCAGCAATCTCCTTTATGAAGGTGAGGACAGAGCACCAGAGAACATGTCTTTTCCACCTTTGACTCCAATTAACTGTGAAATCCTCACTCCTGGTGCCACTTCACGTCCTGATCCAGGAAAGAGATTTCTGCAGTTACCTTCCTTGACTAGAAAGGGTCGCAGCAAGGAAAGCACCAAGAAATCCTCATGTCCCTCCAATTCTCCCAGGTGATTCCTCTTATGTCTAGGCAAGTGTTATTTGAGACCAGAGTCCTAATTCAGACAGAAACTCAGTGAATCTACAAGTAATAAATCTTCCTTTTCCAGAGTTGTTTCTTAATACAACCGCTTAACTAAAAAGCCAGAGGAGTTGGCAAACACAACTCTCTTCCTCTCTTGGATGTGCTTTGAATTGTGGGTTAATTGCATAACAAGGCAGCCAGTTAACACCTGCCTGTGGATTTACATACTTGCAGCTATACATCATGTCCCACCTGATATAGACTTTATAGAAACTGGAATGTTTTACCAGGACTGGAAGGTCAGTCCCATTTGTCAAAGCAGGGACAGTCCCTTTGTCTTAGACAGCCTTATCTGGGTTGTGGAGTCGCTCAAGGACATCATCTGCCTTCCGATCCGCAGAACCTTGAGAAAGTTGGGCTGTGGGAACAGCGGGTCCTCTTACTCATTTATTTCTAGCATCTCTTTGTGTCCTTATTAGTAGACCAAAGTCCGGAGACTGGTAAAAAAAAAAAAAAAAAAACAAAGACACCATCCTTTGGTAACTGTGCCAGCATAAACTTCAGAGAACTGTGATCACGCCCATGTTATCAAACAGTCGGAACCAGGCAGCCCAGTGAGGAAAGTAGCAGGGATGCCTTGTCAAGATGAAAGCAAAGTGGGTGATGCCAAATAGAAAATAACAAAGAGGAAAAACTTGTTTTGTTTGGGGCAAATATTATTGAGAAATATATGGTGAGCACTCACAGACACAGGGAATCGAAATGATGAAAAAAGTAAGCCTTTCTCCTGCTTTGCTGCAGCCCAAATTGTACTAACTCATTAACCAATCACCATTCTTGAAGTGTTTACTAAGCACTTGTAACTATTTACAAATACTATACAATCAAGTTGATGAAGCACTGGAAGTCCTCACTCATCCATGTCAGAAAAATGTCTGGAAGAAAACCATATGTGTACCCATTTCAAAGGTGACCCAACAGAATGCTCAAACTAAAGAACAACATCATTGATATAACATGGAAGTAAAATTATGCGGCTGGTCACTTAACAAGGTCGCTGCAACAGGGAATTGCCAGAGATTCAAGTTGAATACAGTATAGGACAGGGAGGAAGGAATATTACTGCTGATGTCAGATGCCTCTTGACTGAAAGAAGAGAAAACTAGAAAGATATTTATTTATGTTTTATTGACTATGGAAAGACATTCAATTGTGTAGATCAATACAAACTATGGATAACCTTGGGAAGAATGGGGATTTCAAAGGAACATTGTACTCGTGTGGAACCTATACAGGGGTCAGGAGGCAGCTGTATGAGCAAGACAGAGGACTGCTGCATTGTTTCATATCAGGAGAGCGAGTGTCAGGGTTGTACCCACTCACCATATTTGTTTAATATCTATGCTGAGCAAATCATCAGAGAAACTGGATTCTATGAAGACAAATGGGGCATCAGGACTAGAGGAAGGCTTATTCACAACCTGCGATGTTTAAATGATACCTTGCTGACTGAAAGTGAAGAGGATGTGAAGTACTTGCTGATGAAGATTAAGAATTGCAGCTCTCGTGTGAAATATAACTCAATGTAAAGAAGACCAAAATCCTCACCATCGGACCAGTAGGTAACATCATAATAAAGGGAGAAAATACTGAAGTTGTCAAGGATATCGGCTTGCTTGAGTCCACACTCAGTGCTCATGGAAGCAGTAGTAAACAATGCCTTGTTCTGTGTAAATCTGCTGCAGAAGACCACTTCAAAACTTTGAAGTGCAAAGATGTTACTTTGAGTACTAAGGTGCACTTGCTCCAAGCCCTGGTATTTTCAATTGCCTCATTGCATGTAAAAATCTGACATTGAATAAGGAAGATTGAAGAAGAATCCATCCATTTAAATTGTGCTGCTGGCAAAAAATACTGAAAGACTATGGATTGCGAAAAGAACAATGGATTGCGAAAAGAACAAACAGATCTCTCTCTTAGAAGCAGTACAGCCAGAAGAATGCTTCTTAAGCACAGCAGCCTGTGTGATCATAAGGTATCGCTGGGATCAGGAATCGGGCACTAAGACCCAGAATAAAGCCTCCAATGTGAAAGGGGTGGGGGTCATAGAGTGCAGATCCAAAGCCCATCTGTAGACAATTGGGTATTCCCTCACAGAGGGGTCTACAGATAAGTCAGTCAGGGTGCAGTATAGCCCTGGTGAAACACAAGTTTCTTCTACTTCTTTAGTGCTTCCTTCATCCCTCTACCATGACCTCAATTCTATCTTACAAATCAGATTGGACTAGAGCATGCACACTGCTACAGAAAGGAGCCCACAACACGGGGAGCACAGGATAGACGAACACCTCAGGACCAACAAGGAGAGTAGAGATATCAGGAGGATTAGGAGAGAGTGGGGGGAGAAAGGGAGAACTGATCACAAGGACCAATCTAGAACCCCCTCCCAGGGAGACAAATAATGGAAAAGTAGATAAGGGATAATGGAGGACGATGTAAGATATGGAAAAAATAATCTATAATCTATCAAGGGTTCGTGAAGAAGGGGGGGAGAAATGGGAAGCTATTATCAGAGGTTCAAGTGGAAAGAGAATGCTTTGAAAATGATGATATTGACCTAAGTGCTTCACACACTGGAGAAATGTATGGATTATGATAAGAGATGTAAGGGACCCCAATAAAAGCACTAAAAAAAGAATGCTTCTTAGAGGCAGGGATGGTGAGACTTTGTCTCGTGTACTTGTGGACATTTTTCAGAGGACATCAAGTAAGGCAGAAAGTCAACAGCGAAGAAGAGGAAGGAAGGCCCTCGGTGAGAAGGACTGGCGGGGTGGCAAGGACGGGCTCACCTCAGCACAGGCGTTGAGCGTGGTGCAGGCGCAGGCACAGCTCCATTCTGTCACCGTGAGGTGGAAGGGACTCAATGGCGCTCCACAGCAGCACACACTGCACGTGCGTAGAGACCGAATCTCTGCACAAGCCCTGTGAAGTCTGACTGTCCTTGTCCTCAGCTGAGGGGGCACCAGTGACACACTGTTGGCTGGCTGCCCACCCAGAGGCCAGCTGTCGCAACCCAACACGGACTCCTCGGGAGGAAGGGCAGATTGGCTCCCCCAAAGACCATTCTACACTGTCGCATGCGATCACGAGGTGAAAAAATAAACGAATTCTCTGCTGCCAGTTCCAAGTCACAGTGGCCCCGTGGGACACAGCGGATCTGCCCCTGTGGGTTTCTGAGACTGCACCGTGATCTCACGGAAGCGAAAGGCTCCTTCTCCTCCTCCTCTTTCTCGCTTGCAGTCACTGGGGGTTTCAAACTGCTGACCTTTTAGTTAACAGCTCGACGTGTAAGCTACTGCACCGCCAGGGCTCCGTGAGCAAAGAGAGGCAGGAACTGCTCACGCTCCCGCAGCAACCAGTAAGTGGCAGAGCCTGGATTCGAAACCTTTCACAAGGCTTTCAGCTAGCGCTCTCCGCAGGCAGAACAGCGGTCCCTCCTTCCTCGGCTTCCTTCTGGCGCACGTCTTCTGAGGACCACGCTACTTTTAATGGCTATGTTGCGTCGTTCAAAAGAACATGGTTTTATCCTTTCAAAACATTTCTTTATTCCAAAATCAGAATAAAGGAGAAACCCCTTTCTCCCGCGCCCAGGCAGTAGTCCACAGTTCTGGCCAGACTATGGCTGGGAAGGGGAAGGGAGGGGAGGGAACACAGGAGGAATGAATGGACTGCAGGACCCCAGGCCATGGCCCTCCATCGGATAAGCCCCCCAGCTATGAGGGCACTGGTGGTCGCCAGGGTGAGGTGCGTGGGACCCAGCTGGCTTCCATGCCTGTGTTAGTCCGGGTAGACTAAAGGAACAAATTTCAAAGACACACATATGGATATAAGAAATAGGTTTATATTCAAGAGGAACAGGACATTGAGAAAACATCCCAGCCCAGTCCAGCTCAAAGTCACAAGTCCAATATTAACCCATATGCTCAAAATCAGTCCATAAAGTCTCCTTCCGACTCACGAAGTCATAGGTCAGCAGGTACAGAGTCCCAGCACCGATTTCCCCATGGCTCATCACTTCCAGGGCTCAGGGTCCATCAACAGCATCCTGTGGTGGCAGAAGCAACTCATCGCTGGAAGAGGCCTCCATGTGGCTGCCCCAGTCTCAGAGGTCTGGCTCCATCAGGGCAAAGCCGTGTGGTCTCTCTGCTGGCTACTCCAGCCTCCCGGACGCTGCCATCCTGTGTTGCCTGTGATTAATCATCTCCAAAACTAACTCCCAACAACTGGGGAAGATAGCTTCTCATTTTCACGAGGGAAATATCACGAGTTTTCCCAGAAGTCTCAGGAGAAAGTCATGCCCACATAGAGGTCTCATTGGCTACTCAATGACTATCTCCAGATTAACAGGCTAGACTCCACCCCTACATTTCAAACATAAAATTAACATAAGCACACGACTGCCACAATGCCCTAGAAGGGGACTGGGTCACTTCTCCTCAAGGACCCTCTCATTCAGGGACAGCCTTAGAGACAAGCTACACGAAGGGCTCCCCTGGAAGGTGTCCCATGAGGAAGCATCGGCCTTGCTGGATAGGGATGGGTGGGAAGGAGAGTGGCCCTACCTCAGTCTCACACGAAGGGCCAGAAACTGTGGGGCTGGAGGCACGTGGCAATGCATCTTTCTGGATGTAACTGCTGACCAAAGTTTAGTAAGCAAGTAGTGTTCTTCTTCGTTGGTTTCTTAGTTGTATGCAACATGGTGGCATCACCTACCATGCAAGATGCTAGACTCCAGGGAAGATGGCGGCTCTGCCAGGTCCAGTCTACGCCGTTGAAGTCAGTTGTTGAATGAAAGAACTGTCCCTCTCTGAAGAAGGAAAAGCTTGAAGACTCTAGGTAGTGAGTCACACTCTGGCGCTAGGGGATGTTTAGGGAGACACACTTGCCTATTAGCAGACAAAAAGCAGAGGGCCTGACAAAGAAGAGTCGGTCTTTGGGAAAAAGCAGACCACGCCCAAGTCTCCTGCCCTGCCCTCTGCTCAGGACTCCAGCAGCACTGATTTTCCTGACCAAGAGCCCAACCACAAGAAACCAAAGCTGGGCCTTCCCCAGAGGAATGTCCTGTTTACATTCCTGCTGTTTACCATGAACATTTGTTCTAAAGAACCTCTTTTGCCTTGACGAAGGCTATACATTGTTTTCCCTGAGAACAGGCTGACTTTCAATGACCAAATCCAACGTGTTCCAGAGTAAAACCACCCCATAAGTATTTTCTTGGCTGTGGTCCTATGGAAGCAGATGGCCAGACCTTTCTTTTGTGGACCCACTGGGTAGAATTGAACTGACAACCTTTAAGTAAGTAATTGAGTGCAAACCATGGGACTTCCTGGGGACTTCCACTTCTAGTGAAGATTTGACATTGCTCAACTCAAGTGATAATTTCTCATCAACCAACACTGGCCATGAAGTCAGAGACTTTCAAATGGTTCTTTTCCCCTCCTTACTACTCAGCAGCATTTGAACTATAAGAAATATGCATGAATGCATGCACTTTTTGAACTCAGGGAAATGTGACTGTCAAGCAGGCCTTCCTTCCAGCCGAGGTGGGACAAAAAAGGGGGGCATTTAGGGCACTGCTGCCTGCCTTTCATTAGAATGCTGCCCGCCAGCACTCTCCCTAAAAATAGTTGTCACTCCAGCAGAGTCCTCGCTCTGGCAAACGGGCTGTTCGGCATCAGGATCCTTTTTAGCTGGCTCTTAAGTTACAGGAATTTTAACTAAATTAGAAAGTTAGCCTCTTTGTTCCTTTCAGAATGAAAGCTTTTAAAGTCAGAGCTTCTGAAACCCAGGAAGGTTCGGCTCAGTTTGGAAAAACAAGGAAACGTTGCCTTTGCTTCAGGGCATTGAAAAAAAATTGTGGAAGCTTGAGGAGTTTTAGAACAAATGAAGCCTCCTACTTATTAATGCTTGGGTAGTCCATTGCTTCGCGCGGCCGTTTTCTTCACCGTGTGCGTTTCTGTTCATGTTCTATCAGCACTGGACCACAGCTGAATGCTATCCTACCTACAAAACAAAGATGCCTTAAAAACTCATGCCCCTGTTTCAAAGCACAGTTCTACATTCTAAATAGTTTCATTCTCACCCCCCACATACAAGGCTCTAATGATTCCAGACAGTAGGAGTGTCAAGGAAATAAATGATTCAAAATGTGCTCAGCCAAGTCGGAAAGGGTTTCCACCGCATCCCTTCTACATCCCTCATCTCGCCTTTTAGACTTCTCCTCTCAGTCTTTAACAGAGTCTTTGATTTCCAAATAGCACCAGAAGTTGGAAGTTTTTAAAGACAGATCCTGTTGGCAATGGCTGGTATGCTTTCTTCTTAATGGCACCGTCTGGGGTACTTTCACTGATATTTATATCTCCCTTCAGTTTCTGATGCAAAGGCCAATGTATCGAAGAGTCCCTGTAGACCAGGCCCTTCTCGGTGAGCTCAGCTTTGTGTGCCCATGACTAACATCACAAACAGTATCTAGCCACCCATCCTGCAACTGCCTCACTCAAAAGACATGATTTCACTTTTACCAATCAAAATGGTCTTGACAAAATGTGTGCATAAGCAAAGGTGGTGAAGAAAGCTGATGGTGCCTGGCTATCAAAAGATGCAGTGTCTGGGGTCTTAAAGGCTTGAAAGTAAACAAGCAGCCATCTAGCTCAGAAGCAACAAAGCCCACATGGAAGAAACACACCAGCTTGTGGGACTACGAGGTATCAAAAGGATTAGATATCAGGCTTCAAGAACTAAAAAGCATAACATTTTGTGCTCACTTTCCTGATATGATTGCTGACGACAAATGTGTGCATAAGCAAATGTGGTGAAGAAAACTGATGGTGCCCGGCTACCAAAAGATATAACGTCTAAGGCTTGAGTAAACAAGGCTGGGGTCTTAAAGGCTTGAGTAAAAAAGCGACCATTCAGCTCAGAAGCAACAAAACCCACACGGAAGAAGCACACCAGACTGTGTGATCATGAGGTGGTGAAGGGATCCGGTGTCAGGCATCAATGAGCTAAAATTATATTATTATTAATGAGGAGGAGTACAGATTGGGGAGCCAAAGTCCCTCAATAGGTCAGGTGACATCCTCTTGCAGAGGGGTTACAAGGAGGAGATGAGCCAGTTAAGATACAGGGTAGTAGCCATGAAATATGCAACCTTCCTCTAGTTCCCAAATGCCTCCCACCCACTATCATGACCCCAATTCTACCACATAAATCCAGCTAGACCAGGAGATGTACAGTGAAGTTGGAAACATGGGAAATTTAGGATAGATGATCCCTCAAGACTAGTAATAGGAGTGGTGGAGGAGGGTGGAGGGATGGTGGAATACAAAGGGAGAACCAACTCCAGGGATCTACATGTAGCCTCCTTTCTGGGACACAGACAACAGGGAAGCGAGTGTTGGGACACATTGGGCAGTGTACAGTATGAAAATAATAACAATTTTTAAATTACTAAATGTTCAAGGGGCAGTGGGGGAGGAAGGGAAATATGGGGAGCTGATACTGGGGGCCTGGATGGAGGATGTTTTGAGAGTGATGATGGCAATAAGTGTGTAAATTTTGCCTGCATACAATTGATGTATGTATGGACTATGATGGGAGTTGTATGAGTCACCAATACAATGATTCATTTAAAAAAAAAAAAAAACACTGGCTGGGCCCCGGTGGAGTAGTGGTTGACTGCAGGACTGCAGTCCACTGGCTTGGCAGTTCAAATCCAGCACGAGCAAGGCTGGGCCTCCCACTCCCACCAGAGGGCAGTGATGCCCCCCAAAAAACAAAACAAAAAAAAACACCTCACTATATTTTCTTTTCTTAATGTTCTTCTTTACACGATTCGTTGTCCTTGGATGGTTTGCTAATGAAAATACTATGTAGCAATGACTTTAATAGTACAAAAGATGATAATACATGGCATAGTTCGGTCAATACAGTTCATTAAAGTTTCCCATGATTTACCATTCCAAAAAAAAAAAAGGTCTTGAAACATATATGCCCACTCATATATATTTATATATTAATGCCTTAGTCTTTAAATCTTTTAATAAATGATCTCACTTTAACAAAAATAAAAATTAGAAAGACTTTATAAAATCTGTGTAGAAATGTTAAGATTTTGCAATACTTTAATGGACTTGAGTCCCTGGGTTACACAGCAGTTGATGTGCTGGGCTGTTTACTAAAAGATTGGAAGTACAAATCTACTCAGGGGAGATGTGAGAGAAAGGCCTGGTGACCAGTTTCTGAGGAACCAGCTGTTAATACCCCTGTGCAGTACAGTTCTTCTCAGAGGCACAGAGGCCACCACAAGTTGTAGTCAACCTCGGAGCTCCTGGAGCATGTTGGTGTGCCTGTGTGTTCTATAAAGTATATCTGTCAATATCCTGAACCCAAGGAGGAGTGACTGTGAGTCATGTCTTTTATTCAACACTCTTGCATCCCTATCACCTCTTCGCAGTATCATTAACACATGCAAAATCAGTCTCACATAGGAATAATCTACTAAATGAATAGAGTGGCTTTGAGGAGAAAAAATTAAGAGGATAGGAAATTAGAAGACTCTTGAGCAACTCCAAGCATAGAGTTCTATAATCTGAAATGAGAATTATTTCAGAACAAGTCATTTTATATTAGTAAAAGAAATTCTAAAATACAGTAAAAGGCATGTCAGTTTTGAGATGCCAGTTCGGTATCTATAAGGCGCTCTGGTAGTGCTGTGGGATAAGCATTGGGTAGCAAACCCAGTAAGGCCAGTGGTTCAAAACCATCTGCTTCTCCTCAGGCAAAAGATGAGGCTACCTTCCCCTACAGACTTACAGTGTCAGAAACCCTTCATTGGATCAGCATGAGTCAGAATCAAATAAATGACAGTGGGCTTTTGGATTTTTATTTAATAGCTGTCGTGCGTTGTTGGCCAGGTGTTTTATAGGTGGCATAATGCTTACAAGTTGGGCTGCTAAGTTCAAATTCCACAGTCAGCAATAGCCAGCAGCTCCTCAGGTGAAAGATGTGGTTTTTATTCCCATAAGGAATTACAATCTCAGAAATCTACAGCAGTAGTTCTACCCTGTTCTATGGGATCATGATAAGTCAAAATAAATTCAAGGACAGTGAATTGGATTTTTTGTTTATTTGTTTTATTAATGATCAAAAGTTCCATGAGATGTAAGATTGTTGTACTTTCAATGCACATATACAAAATACGAACGCAAAGAGCCATTGAAAATCTTATGGGGCACACGTCTACTCTGATACACTCTGATATTCTGTAAGTTGGAATAAATTCAGCTGCCACCAGTGTATGCTTCATGTAGGGAACTAGACACCTGTCAGAACTTCTTACCATTTCCAATCTGGGCAGAAACCAAAATAAAAATCCACTAGTCTTTGAGTTGAGTTGTTAAGGGCTTGAAAATTCAGCTCTTCCTTAAAATGTTGCTATTCTACACAGAAGTCTTAGTTTTTAACCAATGAGCCCTGAAACCCTCAATGAGTCCCTAGCTCCCCGGGCCTTAGTCTTATATATGAAAAGCAGTGTGCTGGCCTTCACCAAGTCCTTTCAAGTTCTAATATTCAACCAAACCCCAAATTTGACTTATCAAAATTTTTAAATCCCACTGCTCATTTATCAAGCTATTCTCGTTTTAATCCCACTTTTACCTACTACTGTACCAAGTCTTGGGGTCCTAATCTGTAGAGTGCAATGATGTTCCCTGCCTCCAGACTGTTTATGAGGATTTTACTAGAAAGCTCTTTGTTGTATTCAACTGTTGTTCTCAACAATTATTATTTTATCATTAAAGAAGCTAGGAAGTGAAAGATTACCATCAAATCTAGGTTGGAAGTTTTAAAGTATCCTCTCACACAAGTGTCCAAACAAAACTTAACAACAGAAAGGGGGAGAGCTGTGTGATTACCGAAGATTCACCTGCAATGCCAAGGCATCACAAGATTTCCAAAGGGCAAGTGGGTACTCCCTCTGCACATAATTAAGGATAATTGATATTTCTGCCATATAGTTCTGGAGCACAGGGGAGTGAGAGAAATTCTTTAGTTCACTGGATCCACTGTTTCCCAGAAAGCAGTTTATGAGAGCCGATCCCAGGACAGGAAGTTAAGGGCACCATAAAATAAATGGAGAGCTGAGCTTCACATTTTTGTGGGTATTTATGTGAGGGACTATGAATCAGTGGATTCAAACAGCAAACAAAATCAACAATTGACCCTGAAAACTATCTAAGAGCATTTTTTAAAGTTAAACCTGAATAAAACAGCTTCTTTGCTCAACTAATGTGATCAATCTAAATAACATTGAAAACTGAGAATGAGAGAAAAATGAAAGTTCGTTTTGAGTCTCCCAAATTAAAACACAGTGAAATATCATTAACTCAGCCCGATTAACTGAGTAGAAAGTTTGAATTAGGAGCTATTCTCTAACAATGGTATCTTATTATTCTCAAGAATTTTAAGAAGTAAAGTAAGGCTAACGAAGTCTGATGCAAGCACTGATTTTAGGGAATACATTAATAGAGTATTGGAAGTAGTATGCTTGGGCAAGTTTCTATATACATGACTGTGGCAGTTACGTAATTTCCTGTCAATTTGTGAAGGGGTGGAATCTAGCCTGTCAATCAGGTCATAGCCAATCATACCTCTGTGTGGGTATGGCCTTCTCCTGAGGATTCTGGGAGTTCCTACCCCTCTTCCTGGAGGTAGGACACACACTCTCTACTTCTTCCTGTTGTCAAGACACATGGAGCCCTGGAGCTGGAGGAGCCACAAGGAGACCCCTGCCAGTGCTGAGATGCTTACATCACACCTAGATCCACAAGACTTTCCAACCACTGGCCTGTGATTGTCCTGCCTTCGGCTTCATTGCATGTGTTGCATGAGTCCAAAGAGGAATTTATAGACTCTTATTGATATATGGGCTAATATAGGACTTATGGACTTGATCTGGACTGGCCTGGGATGTTTTTCTCAATATACAATTGCTCTTTCATATAAAGTTCTTTCTTATACACATATGAGTGACTATGGATTTGTTTCATCAACCTGGACTAACACAATAGCCATGCTTCTTTCTAGCTCTTACTACCAAAGAGAAAACAACCTAATGGTGGGTGTATGGTATAGTCTATATATTGGGCCTATGAAATACCCAGTCCTTGTAGGTTTCATTGTCTCCATAAACTATGAGCTCTATTACCATGAGACCCAATGAAATAGATGATGCCCAGCTACCATTACTGAAAATTCTAACGAAAGACTCAAGATGGAGCCTGATCAACAGGTGGAAAAGCATGCACCAGAACTTCAAACTCATATGGAAACCAGATTTAAATGGCCTCATTGGAGCTTTTGGGCACCCCTGAATCTAACACTAAGAAACCTTAAACCAAAGCTATCTGATGAAGCAACATTAAATGAAATAAAACTCACTCAAGCTTACTCCCATCAAGTTAATTCTGATTCATAGTGACCTCAAAGGACAAGGTGGAACTGTCCTGGTGGGTTTCTGAGACTAACTCTTTATGTTAGTAGAAACCCTTGTCTTAGTCCAATTAGTAGAGAATATGTCTCAAGCACCATGCACTTGTAAAAAAAAAATCTAGATGAGCATAAACTCACAGCAGTTTACCAAATGCATGGTTGAGCACTTTAAGGGGCAAAAGGCCTGAGTTAGTAGTGATGAAGTGATATAGGTAGAGAAAGAATAGTGACACAAGGTAAAGTTTGGAACCAATCTTATCAAACGGTTCATGGAGGATTGATGAGTAGCGTATGTTTAGTTGTGTATTTGCCACACAAAAAAACAAATTCAAATGTTTTTATAAAGAAGTGCAAAATAGTGAGGTGTCCATGAGGAGCTGGACAAAGGAGTCTCAACTCAGGGAGCAAATAAAGTGTTTTTAAGAGTGGGAAGCCTACAGCCTATTCTGCTCTGTAACCGCTGAGCTCAAGCCGCCATTAGCCCAACTCTTGCCCCTCTCAGATTAGAGCAGTCGTGTGAGAAGCCAAGTCAGATGACTGACTCCTTAGAACCACGGTCTATAACATACTGAATTCTGAATAACTCTGTGGGTCAGGGTGACCTGGGAGAAAAGGGAGGGAGAATTCTCAAATTTTAAACCTCCTTAAATCTCTGCCTCAACTAAAAAGAAAGAACAATCTGAGAAAGATTACATTTGGCTAATATTAACCCAAAGAATCACAAAATTACAGAAATCTGCATGATTGACTGCAAAGTTAAGTCATTGGAAAGTTCTAACAAATTTCAGACTCCCCTCTCTGACATAAGCCACGGAGATTAATTTTTCAAACAAAACAAAGAAATCCATCAGAATGTTCAGGACTGCAATGCAATCAGTCAATGGCTGTGAGGCCCAAACCAAGATGTTTAGGGATGATAAACAAAAAGTGAAATGTGATGGACTTGCCATCCTATTGCAGCCCTGTCGATCACATTAAAAAATAAATAAATAAATAAACATGCGTGAAAGAAATCAATGCTTCCAAATATGGAGCAAAAAAACATACAACTTCCAATATTCAATCTACACAGAGCTGTTTGCCTGCCTTTTAAAAATTTCTTCTTTGAAAGGGTTTTCAAAATCCTTATGCCAAGCTGAAGTTTTAAACTTAAATGCCAATTCATGCTTCCAGGATGAAATGTGCTAGTGCAGCATTGGCATTGCGTATATTCTAGGAGCTGAGTTGAGTTGCTCTTACATACTTCTGACCAGTTTTAAGAAAGATGAGGAAGAAGAGCAACTGGACCTAGTTACCCTCAGCTACTTGAACCCAGTCAACACCAGGTGAGACATCTGCTTCTGAGCACAATGTGCCTGAGAGCAGAGGAGACTTCCTGTTGCAAACAAACATCTCTTAAACTTAAAAAAAGGACAAAGAAATCCTCGCGGCCAGTGTGGATTCTGCCTCATCATGACCCTACAGGCCACAGCAGAACTGCCTTTGTGGTTTTCTGAGACTGCAATCCTGTATGGGAGTAGAAAGCCTCTTCCCCCCGCCCCTGCTGCCCCCACTCCCACTCCCACCTGCAGTGGCTGGTGGCTTCAATCTGCTGGTTTTGAGATTAGCAGCCTAACACAGAGCACACAGCAGTACCAGAGCTTCTGCTGTTTTTAGGAATCATCAAACCAATTTGGACTCATAGTAAATCCGTGTGACAGAGTAGCGCTTCCTTACAGGGTTTTTGAAGAAGTACTTGAGCTAGACAAAATAATTAATAAACTAATTCCTGATACCAGGCAGCAAGTAAATAGGATTGTCATTCCTGAGAGAAGATAAATATAAGAGGGGAGCTCCAGCACTATGTTCCCTTTCTGCTGAAAGCTACTGTCTGTGTAACACAATAGAGAGAAGGGAGCCACGCCCACTCGAAGGTCTTGAGTAAAAGGAAAAGAGCCATGTCATGATTGATGAAGTGGGCCAAATAATGGGGTGGGGGCCAGAGACCATGGAGTTAGCCTGAGATTGGGTAGGGATTCACTTATTATATTTTAGGTTTATAAGGAGATAAATTAAAAAAAGAAGTTTCACATATTAACCTGTATGTACCCAGGGCAATATCCCATAAGATATTGAGTAGTGCTGAGCTGAACGGAGATTCAGAAATCCGATATGCTACAAAACAAAGGAATTTTGAATGGAGTATATAGATATCTTTGGCAGTCACCTAATCTGGTGTCAATTTGAGGATTAAGAGGGTAAGGGTGGAGTCTATCCTGTCAATCTAGCGTTAGTCAATAAGACCTCTGTGTGGGCATGCCCTTCTCCACTGAGAATTCTGGGAAATGTGGCAATTTCTTCTTGGAGACAGGAGACACTGTCTCTTTGCTAACTCCCTGGGGGACATTGCAGCTGACAAGACACATGAAATTACCCTACTACCCTGAGCCAGACAAGCCACTTGTATGCAACCAGGCCTCTGAAGCGAGAGAAGCCACAGGGAGACCCCTACCAGTGCTGAGATGCTTACACCACCACTGGATACAAACACTTTCTACCCACTAGCTTGTGATCATCTTGCATTCAGTGTCATTGCATGTGTTTCATTAGTCTGAGGAATACTTTATAGATTGGTATCAGACATATGGGCTAATATTGGACTGATGACCTTGAACTGGACAGAGTTTGGGTGTTTTCTTAATGTACAGCTGCTCTTGTATATACAACTCTTTCTTATACACATGAATGTTTATAAATTTGTTCCTCTAGTCTACCCAGACCAACACAGTGAATGTGTGGATGTAATACTTCAAGTAAACTAAAAGGAAAATGTGTTTACTTGTTTAATCTGGTCACAGCTTTTCAAGGCCCACACTTTTCTCTCTTCCTCCCTCCTTATTGAACCAGCTTACCACTGGATAGGTAAAAAATCAGACATTAAAGAGACATTCTCAAAACAACTAAAGAAAAAAGACACATTGCCTACAAGGAAGCACTATAAATTACTATTTACTTCCCAAAAACAAGGGTAAAAAAATCCCCATCAACCTACAATGCTTATATCCATTGAAAATAGTTTAGAAAATTTAAAGATGAAATAATTCGTTGCAAGGAAACCTGCCATAGAGTAACTGTTAACAGAAATCTTTTCACTTAATGGAAAATGATGGCAGACAAATATACAGCTTACTATAAATTAATTTTCCACATATAAATTTATCTAAAGTGGGCTAAGTCCCAGTGGTCTACGTGGTTGAGTGTGGGACTGCGGCCTGAGGGCTTGGTGGTTCAAATCCAGCGGCAGCTCTCAGGAGCAGCACTGAGTAGCACCCATGACCACCAGAAGCAGTGATGCCCAAAAAACAAAACAAAACAAAACAAATTTATCTAAAGTATAAATGACTGTTGGAAAGAATAACACTATTTGGGATTTACACTAGATGTAGAAGTGAAATTTGGCAATAACACAGAGGTTACCTTCAGTAAATGGGAGTACGCTATTGTTAAGTTTCTTACATTATAAATGAAGTAGTATAATTGTGTTAGTATGGGTAGGCTAGAGAAACAAATTCATAGACACGCTAATGGATATAGGGTAAAGGTTTATATACAAGAGGATTGGAACATTGAGAAAGCATCCCAACCCAGTCCAGTCCAAAGTCATAAGTCTGATATTAACCCTTATGTTTGATACCAGTCTATAAAGTCTCCTTCCAACTCACAAAGAACATGTGATGACAGCAGAACAATCCAGGCAAGTGGGAGCAGAGTCTTGCGTGTCCAGTGGCAATAGAAGCATGTCAGCACTCGGAGGGGTCTCCCTGTGGCCTCCCGAGCATCTCAGCACTGGCAGGAGTCTCCATATGGCTTCTCCAGCCTCAGGGGCTTGGCCCCATCAGGGAAAGCCCATGTGGTTTCCCCTCCGGCTCCTCCATTCTCCAAGAATCAGGGTCAATCAGCATGCTGTCATATCGTCTTGTCAGTCGAGTGTCTCCCAACAACTCGGGAAATATCGCAAGACTTCCCAGAATTCTCAGAGAAAACCATGCCCACACAGAGGTCTCATTGACTATCTCCAGATTGACAAGCTAGACTCCACCCCTCATTCCCAATCATGAAATTGACATCAAGTACATGATTGCCACAATAATTTTAATTCATGCGGCTGAGCCCCGGTGGCCTAAGTGACTGAGTGTGGGACTGCAGCCTGCAGGCTTGGCGGTTCAAATCCAGTGGCAGCTCTCAGGAGCCGCACTGGGTGTAGTGCCCACGACCACCAGAGGCAGGGAGGCTCACAAAAAAAAAGTTTAAAAAAGTAATATTAATTCATGATAGATTGTAGTATGTTAAAAATGTATATTTTAATCCTTCAAGTAATTATGGGTTTGGGAGGTAGACCAAAGAGATATATGGAGAAAAAGACAATTGAAGAGGTGAAATGAAATACTTAAACACAGTCAACTAATCCAAGAGGAGAATGGAAGAAAGAAAACATATCAAACGATATATCTGTCTACCTATTTATCTATCAAACAAATAGCAAGATGGTAGACTTTATAGAAACTCCCACACCCACACAACCCAACCTACTGTCCCCCAAAAGAATGCATTTCAGAGGACAACACTGAAGTTACAGTTAGGAGAGAGGGTAACTTCTGTTTAGACCACACTGGGGAAATGAAGAGGGAGAGGAACTCATCTTAGTCCACCAAGCCCTGAGGACTATATTCCTGCTCAGAGCAGACAATGCACAGAAAGAACCACAGAACCGGCCCCACTGGGAGACATGATGTCTCTCACTGAACCCTAGTGCTATAGGGGACAACACTGGAGACATAGTGAGGGAATTATACCAAATCTGACCACATCACACTGGGGTAAAACACTAAGAGCATGTGTGTCAGTCCGGGTAGGCTAGAGGAACAAATTTCACAGGCATACATATCGATATAAGTAAAGGGTTTATATATAAGAAATAAGACATTAAGAAAGCATCCCAATCCAGTGCAGTACAAAGTCATAAGTCTGATATTAACCCATATGCCTGATATCAGTCTATAAAGTCTCCTTCCGACTCACGAAGTCACAGGTCAGTGGGTGCAGAGTCCCGGTGCTGGCAGGGGTCTCCCCATGGCTCCTCACTTCTAGGGCTCAGGGTCCATTAACAGCAGAAGTGATTCATCACCAGCAGAGGTCTCCATGTGACCACCACAGCTTCAGAGGTCTGGCTCCCTCAGAGCAAAGCCATGTGGTCTCTCTGACAGCTCCTCCAGCTTCTCGGAGGCTGCCATCTTGTCTTGTCTGTGATTCATCGTCTCTGAGACTAATTCCCAACAACTGGGGAAGATAGCTTCTCATCTTCACGAGGGAAATATCGCGAGATTTCCCAGAAGTCTCAGGAAAAGGTCATGCCCACATAGAGGCCTTATTGGCTACTCAATGACTATCTCCAGATTAACAGGCTAGACTCCACCCCTACATTTCAATCATAAAATTAACATAAGCACATGACGGCCACAGCATGCAACAGAATAGAAAGGGGAGCAAAGTTATGAAATCTCCAGGGCATTTCAAAAATAGACTTTGAAGACAGAGTGTGACACCTCATAAGACTAAACTGGAAGGCTGAGCCCCTGTGGTGTAAGTGGTTGAGTACAAACCTGCGGCCCGAGGGCTTGGTGGTTCCAAGCCAGCAGCAGCTCTCAGGAGCAGCACTGGGTGGTGCCCATGACCACCAGAGGCAGTGATGCCAAAAAAAAAAAAAAAAGAAAAAGAAAAAAAAAGACTAAACTGGAAAATACTTGTAAAAGTCAATAAACAGACCTTGAACTATTTATAGGTTTTTCCATTTTTGTGAGTGATTTTCATTTGGTGGTTGTTATTTTGTTTAGGGTTTTTTATTGGTTTTTTTAGTATTGACATCCTTTGTTGTTCTGTATAGTTTTGTCTTGTTTGTTTGTTTGTTTTTCACTTATTAATGTCTCTGCATGTCTATCTAGATAAGATAGAATAAACAATTTGAAGATGAGAAGAATGGGATTGATGATTCTTGAGGGTAATGGGAGAAGGGGAGGTAGGAGAAAGAAAGTGGGGTGGGGATGGGGAACCAAAGGACAAGGGAACAGCAAGTGAACTAAAATCAATGGAAACAAGGGTGTAGGATGAGTAGCAGGGCTTAATCAAGGGTAATGTAGCAGCAAGGAATTACTAAACCCAAATAAAGGCTGAACATGATGGTGAGACAAGAGGAAAGTAAAAGGAAATAGAGGGAAGAACCAGGAAACAAAGGACATTTATGGAGGTCTAAATACAGGCATGTACATATATAAATATATTAATATATAACAAGAGGAGAATTGATCTATGTACTTATAGCTATATGTTAAGAATTAAGGTTGCAGATGGACATTGGACCTTCACTCAAGTACTCCCTTAACACCAGAACAGTTTGTTCTAACAATCTGCCACTCTGTGATACTCACCTTCCCAACATGATCATAGAAGACAAAATGGGTGCACCAGTAAATGTGGCAAAGAAATTTGATGGTGCCAGATTATCAAAAGATGTAGCGTCTGGGATCTTAAAGGCTTGAAGATAAACAGCCATCTAGCTGAGAAGCAACAAAACCCACATGGAAGAAGCACACTAGCTGTGTGGTAATGCAGTATATATGGGATCATGTATCAGGCATCAAAGACCCAGAACAAAATCCTATCCACGGTGAGGGGGTTGGGGGAGGGCATGGAGCAGAGATTCAAAGCCTATCCATTGACAAGTGGTCATCCCCTAAAAGAAGGATCACAAGGAAGAGATTAGCCAGTCAGGGTGCAGTATAGCACCGATGAAACACACAACTTTCCTCTGTTGTTTTTAATAATTTTATTGGAGGCTCTTACAGCTATTGTAACATTCAGTACATCATCTGTATCAAGCACATCTGCACACATGTTGCCACACACATGTCCAAACGTTTTCCACTTGAGCTCTTGGTATAAGCTCCTCTTTAAAAAAAAAAAAAAAAGCTCCTCTTTCCCCTCCCCCCCTTTTTTTTAAATGAATCATTTTATTGGCTACTCATACACCTCCCCTCATGATCCACACATACATCAATTGTATGAAGATCTCATTTGCACACTTGTTGCCACCATCACTCTCAAAACATCCTCGCTCCACTTAGGCTCCCAGTTCCACCTCCCCATATTTCCCTTCCTTCCCCCCCACCTTGAACCTTTAATAATTTACAAATTGCTATTTCATATCATACACTGTCCAATGTATCCCTACACTCACTTCCCTGTTGGCCATGCCCCAGAGAGGAGGTTGTATGTAGATCCCTGAAATTAGTTCTCTCTTTCTACTCCACCATCCCTCCACCCTCCCAGTATCACCACTCTCATCACTCGTCCTGAGGGAATATCTATCCTAAATTCTCCATGTTTCTAACTCCAGTGTACATCCCCTGTTCTAGCCAGACTTGTCTGGTAGAACCAGGAGCATGATAGTGAGTGAGAGGAAGCATTTGAGAACCAGAGGAAAGATGCATATTTCATTGTTACTACATTGTACTTTAACTGGCTCATCTCCTCTCTGCAACCCCTCAGTAAGAGGATGTTGCTTCACCTATTGAAGGACTTTGGGTCACAAACCTCTGGTTCTTTAAGGCTTTCTTTTGCCCCACTATCATGACCTAAATTATCCCTTACAAACCAATTATACCAGAATGTGCACACTGCTATAGATAAGAGCACGCAGCACAGGGAATCCAGGTTAGATAAACCCCTCAGGGCCAACAATGAGAATAGAGATACCAAGAGGATAAAGTGGGGGGAGAGAGGGGAAATCAATCTCAAGGATCAATTATAACCCCCTCTCAGGGGGACAAACAACAGAAAAGTGGGTAAAGGGTGACAGAGGATGATGTAAGAAATGAAAATAATAATCTATAAATTACGAAGGGTTCATAAGGGAGGAAGGGCAGGGAAGAAGAGGGGAAGAGCTGATATCAAGGGTTTAAGTAGAAAGAAAATGCTTGGGAAAATGATGCTGGTATACTTACCTGGTAGGGGCGATTCCATGATCAGGAAGGTAGTTTTCCCAGGGAGAGACTTATCCATTTCACTCTGGATGAGCTGACCCCTGCACTTTCCCCAAATGTAGGAGACTCAACTGCATAATTTGTGGTAGCAGGGGACTGTGTTTGCACTCTCCCCTGAAAAAAAAAAAAAAAAAAAAAAAAAAAAAAAAAAAAGGGAAATGGCAGGATATGTTCAAATGTGCTTGACACAGTGAATGAATGTATGGATTATGATAAGAGATGTAAGATTCCCCAGTAAAGCATTTAATAGAAAGAAGACAGAAAGAAATCCAACCTTAAATGGCTTCTGAAGTAAAAAAAAAATTTAATCATTTTACTGGAGGCTCATACAACTCTTATCATAATCTAAATATATATATCCATTGCATGAAAAGCACATTTGTACATTTGTTGCTATCATCATTCTCAAAATATTTTCTTTCTACTTAAGCCCTTGGTAAATAAGCTCCTCATATTTCCCCTCCCTTGCTGCTTCCCATTGCCTCATGGGCCCTTGATAATTTATAAATTACTATTATTTTGTCATATCATACACTGTCCAATGTCTCCCTTCACCTACTTCCCTGTTGTCCATACCCCAGGGGGGAGGGTTGTATGTAGATCCCTGCAATTAGTTCCCTCTTTCTACCCCACCTTCCCTCCATCCTCCTGGTATCACTACTCTCACCACTGGTCCTGCAGGGATCATGTGCCCTGGATTTTCCATCTTTCTGATTCTATCTGTACCAGTGTACATCCTTCAGAGGTAAATTTTATCAAACATTTGAGAAAGAAAGTAATAATATCAATCACACATAAATTCTTTTTCCACAGAGAGAAGAATGAAAAATGTTCAAAACCATTTTATGAGGCAATGATAATTCTGATTTCCAAAGAACGAAGGTTATAATAAGCATACACACAAATGTACTTCATGAACATACAGATAAAATTTAAGAAACAAAATCCAAGATGATTTGTTAGTATGACTAACCAGGCCTTTTCATAAAGGAATGCTAACTATCCCAGGTGCCGCCCTAGGAGCACTTACTGGTCTACGCCAAGAAAGGGGAAGAGAGCTACCTGGCCAACCATTTGGGAGAGATTCATGTTTGTGGCCATTCCAAAGAAAACTCATCCAAGAGATTTGAAACCCGTTGAACAAAATCATGAACATCGCACACATGCATAATCTTGCTGAACATTACCCACCAGCAGTTGTAGCAGTATAGTGACAATGGCCAGACAGCCATGCCAGACTCAGAAGAGAAGGTGGAATGAAATGATGGTTGCTGATGTCAAGAGAATCTTGGCTGAAAGCAGAGAATTCCAGAAAGATATTTATCTGTGTTTGGTCAACTTTTCAAAGACATTCAACTGTGTGGATCATAACAAATTATGAGTACCATTTGAAGAGTGGGTACTAGGAGACCTCACAGTACTCGTGTGAAACCTACACATAGACCAAGAGGCAATTGTTCGCACAGGACAAGGGGATTCTGCATGGTTTGACATCAGGGAGAGATGTATGTTAGTGTGTATCCTTAGATCTATCTCTTTCTCTCTCTCTCTCTCTCTCTCTCACACACACACACACACACACATTGCTTTATAGGTCTCTGAGACTCGAATCACTTTTTGGTTTTCAATTAGTTTCTCTCTGTGGCTCAGACCAGATGATTTCTTTAAGTTCTTTCTTCTGCCCTCTGCCATTGAGCCAGTTTGACAAAATTTTTTTAATGTTGGATACTGTATATTTCATTTCTTAATTTCCATTTCGTTCCTTATGTCTTTTATTTTTTCAAGATATTTTCTCTTTTCACTAATTTAAAAATTGTTTCTTTACAGTAAACTTCGAATGTCTGCTTTAAAGTCTCTGATAATCCCAAAATCTGTTTAAGAGTATCATGAGTTGAATATCTTTTCCCTTGAAACCTGAGTGTTCCCAATTCTTTGACTGGTGAATAAATTTAGATTCTATTCTGGACATATTGACTATTTATCTTGAGACTCTGGGTATTATTTCAAGTCTAAGGAGAATGGTAGCTTTTGCGTCTTTGTTTTAGGAGACAAGCAACTAGGTTAAGTTCAGGTCACTAGTTCCAGGCTACTTTCTGTAAGCTAGGATTATAATGTCAACTGAGTGTTAAAGGCTTTCTATGCTATTAGATCCGTCCACATGTGTGCCAGCCTTGCCAACCTACAACCTGAGAGATAATCTACTCTGTGACTCTGGCCTCAGAGCCTGTTTTAGGATGTTTGGAGTCAGATTCCTGCATGCACAGTTTGAAGGTGAACTCAGGGATCCATACACAACTTTCCGGGATGACTCCCTTGACATTCTTTCTCTTGGTAATCCCCACAACAGCCTCTGGGGACCTCCCCTCCTAGTTCTCCACGCAGGAATTTCTTCAATTCAGAAAACTCCTTTAAATTCAGTAAAAGCCTTCAATTCCCTGTTTTGCTGAACACTTCTCACCTCTGTATCTGCATCTACCATCCAGTGAGGAAACAGAGCGAGAGTTAAAATCGGTGGGGGCCACATGCTCTGAGCAGAAAGAAGAGGGCCTCTCTCTCAACATTTTAAGTGCCTATCCAACCAGCTCTGTTACTGCCAGCTGCAGTGTTGTGTGAGAGTAGTCTCCAGGTAGCTGTCTGAGGGCAGAGGCTGGAGGGGGGCGGGGGGGAGGGGGTGGTCAGGGAGAATGTAGTGGGGCTGTATTTACTCTATGAGAGGACTTTAAAAGTTCATTTAAAAATGAAATTTTTCCATGAACCCTTTGAAGCCCCCTTGTGTCTGTCATAGAACCGGAAAGAACTCTCAACTCTGATTTTTTTAAAGTGTTTACATTTACCAAACCGTGTATGTGCAAATGTGTTATGTATCAGGCCATACAATAAAGGAAAATTCCAATGAATTCATCAGAGATTCTGGGTCATTTCATTTTTATCTGAGCCCTCAGAATAGTGTGTGCTTGTCTTGTCTTTTATTTAAAGAGCATTTTGAGATTATAAGACCTTGAGAACACTTAGCAGTTATAATTCTGGACCTGTGCATTTTTTTGATACTCTACAACCTAAATATTAAAAAGTATAAATAAATCAGATGCTAAAACTGATGAAAGATTGCAACTGTCATCAATCACTGGAAATGTCCAATTTCTGTGTTTCTCCAGCCCTCCCCTGCTTTCACTGATCTAATGCTCAAAAATTTTTGAAAATATAAAATCTCATTTGTGACTAAATATCCTGGTTTTTCTATTAAATATGTTGACGTCTTTTTAAATGTTGACTATAAATTTCGGCAAGTAGCCCTAGAAAAGGACAGGGGCATTGGTGATCCAGCGGTCATCCAGCTCTGAGCTATCACGCAGGAGTCGCAGAGTCGCCCTGCAGCCTATGAGGCTTATGCTCAGACACAGCTGATCTGTCAGTGGAGGCTGAGGTACTGCTTGATGTGAAGCTTGCAGACTGAAGCAGAGTGGGAAGAAAGGTTGACAGCCACTGTAGGGTCAAACTCCCAAATCGTCGTGGGACGGGGTGCAGAACAAGGGGGTCTTTCTCCCATTGGGCATGGAGCTGCACAGTGTGACTTCATCACCCCACAGGGGACAGCACTTTGGAGGTCTGAGAGTGTTTGTGGTCCACCATAAAAAACGGTGCCCCTCACACCAACACAGAGGATCAGGAGTTCTGGAAAGAAAAGCCAAAACAAACGAACAACGATGTCTATGCTGAGAGTCTTTAAAAAACCATCCCTCTGCATTGGGATCAAACAGCTCCAAGTATTTCCTTGAGCTGAGCTCGAGCCATGTTTCCTCTCAACCAGCACCTTGCTCAGCAACACCAAGCAAATGTCCCCCGGGGGCTTCAGCTTCACGAACTGGCGGTGCTGTAACCAACTGCCCACAGTCCTCGGAGGCCGGATCGGTCCATACAAGATTAATCGGGTGCTCCCTACAGGAACCCCTAAGGTAGGGAGTTTACAGAAACTCCCAGGCGGTACAGGAGGGAAGAAAAATTAAAAGAAAAATGACAGTCAGGCCACATTACCAAAAAGTGACAGGAGATGCGGGAGTTGTACTTGACACAGATGAAGGTCACGGAATTGGATTTCCTGAATGCATTTTGGTTCAGGTCCTTTCCTCGCCTCTGTCGACATACTGGCTCATGTGCTCTCGAAATGCTCTCCTGTGGATTTAGACATGAAATATGCCCAGTAGCTCTCAAAAGGACAGGGTCAAATATCTGGGAGGTAAATGCGGGCTCTTTCTTCAGGTGTCACATGGCCATGTCCCCTTTGCTTTAGAAAATAAACAGGTTGACGATCACTCTGCTCGCCAGCGTGAAGTCCGGACGCCGAGGGAGCATTCATCTTCCCCATCGACCTTTAGCCAGGACGAAGTCCTGTTCTCGCCTCGCATCAAAGTCACCTACTTACACACATTTCCTTGGGAGCCACCTAATGGGGGAGAAGTGAGCTGACCCTGGAAGAGACTCCCACTTCAGTCAGCATTTCTCGAGGGCAGAGCTCTGGGCACCGACTCTTTGCATTAAGTCTCCCCTAACAGCACCGGTTGGGTTGCTCACTGGCAATACATGCTGAGAAGAGACTTTGTTTTTTGCCAGCTTGAAGGTAAATCTGGGCTTGGTAAAGTTGACAGATCATTTTTTTTAAATAGCTATGTTTGTAGAGAGCTATTTCTAATCATCTTCCTGTCCTCTAATAATGGAGCCCTGGTGATATGGTGGGTTAGGTGTCAGGCTACTTTCCTAAAGTTCAGCAGTTCAAACCCACCAGCCAACGTAAGAGAAAAACATGGCAGACTGCCTCCGTTGCCTTGGAAACCCAAAAGGGCCGTTCTACTCTGTTCCATTGATCTCCAGTAGTCAGAAGCAACCTGATGGTGATAAGGTTTGGGGGTTTCCCCTCCCTATTAAAACATCCTGTTTATGAAGCTTATTGCTTATTGCACAAGTACAACCATTTCACCATTAGACAAGAAACGACCACAGTCAGAGAAAACCCAGAGTCCAGATGAAGCAAATGGCTCAGAGGTTGTTTGGTTGAACTTCACTGCTGAGGGTCAAGGCAGGGAGGGAAAGAGTTGTGACCTGTGGTGGATGGGTGGGTATGGGAAGCAAGGCCAGGGAACACTGTGGCTTTGGGTATAACCCACATTGATCATCCAACAATCCTATTTGGTCAGGTTTCCTGCACACTGTTTGCTTAGGATTCTGTCTAGTGAACAGAATTTAAATGTGACTCAGCAAATATTCATTCAACTACATAGCAGGAACAGGGCAGCCTCCTGGAGAAGTATAATTTTAAAAAGACACAGTGTTTGTACTCAATAAACGTAGCTAACTGCAGCTTACCTTTCAGCAGTTCTATTTCAGATCTGCATGGAGTACCATGAAGACAGGCAGAAGGAATGTGTTGCCCAAACAAAGAATTCAGGAAAGTCTTCCTAAAGATGTGCATGGTCCAGAAGAATGACTATGCCTACCAAGGGAAGGGTGGATGAAGGGAATTCCCAAGATAGTCAAGAGTTTTTGCGTAACTCATGATTGATCATATTAAACTCAACCAGTTGCCATCATGTGGAGTCCAATTCATAGGCACCCTGTGTAGGGTGTCTGAGACGGTACATCTTATCTTTCTCCCTCACAGTTGCTGGTGGGGTTGCACAGCTGACCTCTGTGATGGCAACGCTGTGCCTTGTCCACGGCTCCACCAGGATCCTGCAAGTAGGTGGGTTTCCAGTGCACAGAGTATTGGTGGCGGGCGAATGAGGCTGAAAGGAAGCAAGAGGCAGATCATGATGAGAGATGGGCTTACTCCTGGCGGTAATCAATGGATAGCATCAAGCAGTTCTAAGCAGAGGGATAACTTGAGGACTTGCACTGGCTTCACAGATGCAGGCAGCAGCTGTGGTGGGGAGAAGTCTACAGGGAAGGTGACAACAATCCAGACAGGGGGTGAAGATGGCATGCATGAGGGAAAACCAGGGCGAGGGGAGCAGAGGCAGCACTGAAAGAGAAAAAAGTGGTTCTGGGGGTACAGGGGTCACTTATGAGGCAAAAATCAGGGTTGGGAGCCAGCTTGGGAGAGAGAAGCAATACCTGAGAAACTGAACCAAGGAAGAGAAGTCATTTTTTTTCCAGCTTTTAAAAATGATTTTACATTGTGAGCTATTGTGTTATCATGAACTTACAGCAAACTCTGGGTCTACAGTTCATTGACATTTGACAGACATATAGAGTCATATACACTCCATCGTTATCAAAATATGGTATATTCTCAGCACCTACAAAGTTTGCATAACTAGCTAGATCAGACACAAAAACACTAAGTATAATAGAAAATTGTGGTAAGTAGGACTTTAATCAAAATTAAATAAATAACTTAAGATTCCTTTGACATCACTCCCTTCCTATAACCCCAGCACCCAGCAATTGTCCTTATCTTTTCTTCCTCCGAACGCTGTTTTTAAATATGCTTCAAATCATTTTATTAGGTCACAATCCAGACATAAGCCCTTTCAGGGCTGAGCCATGGTGGCATAAGTGGTTGAGTGTGGGACTGTGGCCCATGGGCTTGGCAGTTCAAATCCAGCGGCACCTCTCAGGAGCAGCGCTGGGTAGCTCCCAAGACCACCAGAGGGCAGTGATGTCCCCTCAAAAAAAGAGGGGAAAAAAGACCTTTCAATAGCTTGATCATATCAAGCAATGTTGTATAGTCTTTACCACAAACCGCTCCAAAAGACTTTCTTCCTTCAAATACTCTTTGATATTGCCCTTGATATTAATTAACCCCTTTCATTTGCACTGAACAACCCCCACCCACCCAAGGAACTCATATTCTACTAATTGTTTTGCCTTTCCAGAATTTCATGTACGTGTAAACATGTTTGACTTTTATCAGCTATTTCTCCTTAAGCACAGTGCTTTTGAAATGCTTCCATCTGCTTACTTGCAACCATAATGTGTTACTTGTTACTGTAGAGCTGTGTCTCCTTGTATGTACAAAAAAAAAGCACACAATGAGCACAAATGGTCTGCTATCAAGTGGATGCCGACTCACAGCAGGGTCGAACCGCTCCTGCACGTTCCCAAGACTGTGACTCTTTGCAGGAATAGAAAGCCCTGTTTTTGCAAAGCACCTGGTGATTTCAAACTACTGACCTTGTAGGTAGCATGCCAATGCATAACCACTACATCACAGGGTGTCCCTTGCATGTTCCACCTGTTTATTCATCCCTTAACTGTTGGACTTTAGAAGCCTTTGCAGTACAGTGGTTAGGCATGTACTCTTTACTGAAAGATTGGCATCCCGCACCCACCCAGGAGAAAGCCCCAGCAATCTGCTTCTCTAAAGACTGCAGCCTAGAAAACCGGGCAGAGCTTGCCACTGACTCAGGGGTCACCATGAGATTATGTACACAGAAGGTTAAAAATTGGGGTTCTGTTCCTCAAAAAACACTTTGAATAATTCAACAGTATGTGGAAAATGATAAGAATATATCTCACATTATAAACTGCCAAACTGTGTGCCAGAGCGCCTTTGCCATGAACATTTCCTATAGGCAGTTGTAGTTTCTCCACATCTGGCCCCAAACTTGATAGCATCGGTTTGCTTGTTTGTTTGTTTGCTTGTTTAGTGTCAGCCATCGTTGTAGGCAGGAAGGAGTCCTGGGAGGGCTGTGGAATGGAATACTATCTTGTCAAAGGTCGTACCCTCTTTCGCTGGCCCTCTACTTTACTAAACATGATGTCCTTCCCTGGGTCCTGGTCTCTCCTGAAAGCACGTCCAAAGTATGTAAGCCAAGGAAGAAAGCCTGGTCTTTCTCCCAAGGAGAAGCTGGCGGTTTCAAATGGCTGAACTTGCATGTAAGAGCCCAATGCTGACAACTCAATGCCCCAGGGTTCCTTTGTATATTTGAGATACCAGGTCTTTGTTACCTGCTATTTGCAACTTAGAAGCCCTGGTGAGACACTGGGTCACTAACTACCAGGTTGGAGGCTAGAACCCACCAGTTGACTTGAAGGAGAAAGAGGTTGTAGCGCACTTCCTTCATGAGTTACAGCCTCAGCCACACTATGGAGCAGTTCCACTTTGTCTGCTAGGCTCACAGAAAAATCACATTGATGTGAATGTGAGGTAAAGTGGAGAGACAGACCCAAAGCCCATCTGTAGACAACTGGACATCCCCTTACAGAAGGGCCAAAAGGAAAAGACCACCAGTCAGGGTACAGTATTTCACCGATAAAAACATACAACTCTCCTCTAGTTCTTTAATACTTTCTCCTCCCCTCCCCCCCCCCCACCACTATCATGACCATCTTACAAATCTGGCTAGACCAGAGCCTGTACATGAGTACAGATAAGAGCTCACAAGACAGGGAATCCAGAACAGATTAACCCCTCAGGACCAGTAATGAGAGTAGTGATACCAGGAGGGGGAGGGGAAAATCAGCGGAGGATGGGGAAACCAATCACAATGATAGACATAGAACCCCCTCCCAGGAGGATGAACAACAGAAAAGTGGATGGAGGGAAACAGCCGTATAAGACATGAAAAAAAATAATATATTATCAAAAGTTCATGAGGGAGGGAGAGGGAGAGGGGAGGAAATGAGCTGATACCAAGGACTCAATAGAAAGAAAGTGTTTTAAAAGTGGTGATGGCAACTTATGTACACTTGTGCTTGACACAATGAATGTATGGATGCATGAGTTGTGATAAGGGCTGTAAGATCCCCCAGTGAAATGATTTTTTAAAAAGAAAGAAAGACATCTACTCCACAGTGCGGGGGGAGGGTTAGTTGCAAATGCTTTCTCTTCCAGTTGATGGTTTATCTTTTTAACTTCTGTATCTTTTAGAGAGCAAAATTATTTAATTTTGATGACATTTCATTTATCATAATTTTACATTATACATAGTGATTTTTATCTTATCTAATTAATCATAGCCTAGTCTCAGAATGTAAAATTTTACCAAAGTTCCCTCCTTGAAGTGTTGAAGGTTACATTTAGAGCTATTTGGGTTCACTTTCATATGTGGTGTGAGGAATGCATAGAAGTTCAAGCAAGAGTTCTCTGCATCCCTAATTGTTTCAGTAGCATTTGCTGAGAAATTAGACGCTAGATTAAAGGGGCAGATGAAGAGCTAGTTTGGGACACGCTGAGTTGAATGCCCTATCACTTCTTCCTGTGTGTGACCTTCCTTAGAAAGCTGCTCAGGAACTATGAATGATTCAGAAGCAGAAATTTGGATATTGAATGCTTGGGGTATCTGAACTCATTGAACTCTATAGTCCTCCAGGTAAAAAGTGTGTCCAATGGCGAAAGTATAAAGAGTAGACGTTTTCTGAACAAAAAAAGGGGGGGTCAATGCAGGATTTGGGGTGGGGTTTTAATTCCCATGTCTTAATATGCACCCACTCTATGAGGTGGCACTTTATTGGAGGGGAAAAAAAATAAAAGGCCAGGCATTTGGTGCTATAGAAAAAGAGACTTACTGTAAGGTCTCAAGTTAGGGCAGTAACTGTGTAAAAATAGCACCTCCACAACACCTAAATTATATATGTTCTATAAATAATATATTTCACATGAGGCTTTCAAAGGTACACATATGGGGATGTAGACATAAAGCAAAAATTTAGGCCTCAATAAAAGAAAAAAATCTGTTCACTCTAGACTGGTAAATTTTCCCACAGACAGGTCTTATGTTATTTACAGTAAACCGATGATGGTATTCACTGTCAATGTTTGTGTTCACTATGAATGTTGAAAGGAGAGTCCGCCCCAAACCCGAAGCTCTCACCTGCCTGCTCGACCCAAGAGCAGCGCACAAACAGACCTCTTCGACCTTTGCTCCCCATCTTTCTTCCCCCTTCCTGTGGAACTGGGCCGAAAGGGAAACTGTAGAAAAAGGGATAGAGGGCCCCTCCCCGAGGCAACCGTCCCTGTGCAGCGGCGAGAGCGGGTTTGCTCTCTTCTCCACGCAATGGAGAGGCGAATCTTGTCTTCCAGTGCGAAATAACAACACCCAAAGCAAGCCTGGATTCCAGTTGCTATAACATCCACCCCGCCTCCCAGCTACAGACACAGGGTTTCTCCGATCGGAAGCTTCATGGGAGCAGTCTCCCCTTTCTCCTGGAGGGCAGGGCACCTGGTGGACGGAAAGCGGTCGCTGGGTGGTGAGCAACCCAGTGCCCTCCTGACCACAATCCTCCCCACCACACCCCGGGCTCCTGTAGGCACTCCAACCCGGGGGCTGGGGGCTGGGAAGAACGGAATGGAAATAGCTGAAACCCACTGGAGGCAGAGGCTGCAGGCCCAGGGGCACAGCATGTGGAGGAAGCAGAGAAAGCCTTTGGGCCGTCTTCCATGGCGACCTCCAGACGCACCCCACATTCTCTCCCCTGTGCTATCGGGCCTCCCAGGATAGCCCCGAGGAGTCCCAGCGATTTTTCTTTGCCTCTAGATTTCAGATAGTTCAACCCCAAAGGATCTCAACTCTTGGGGCATCCGAGGAAGGGGGAGCAAGGTGGCAAATCTATCCCAGACTGGCTTCCTCCCTGAGGACACATCTGGGGAGAGCGGGAGAGGGGCGGTCCTGCATGGAGAATATGATGTCTTTTCATTTTAATATCATTTTATTGGGAGCACTTACAGTTCTTATCACAATCCAAATGGGCATCCATTGTCTCAAGCAAACTTGAACATAGGTTGCCATCAAAATTTTCAAAGCATTTTCTTTCTACTTGAGCCCTTGGTATCAGCTCATTTTCCCTCTCCCCCACCATCCCTCCTTTCCTCATGAACCCTAGATAATTTATTTTTTTAAACTTCTTCATATCTTACACTGATTGACATTGGTCAAGGTAGGATTTCCCAACCTTTTGGTTCCATTATCCACTCTGGCAATTTGCTGAAGTATATGGGCATCTCTTCCGATTAATATTTTTCAGATTAGTATCTTTTAATTCATTTTTAAAACATCTAAGACTACCAAGAAAGTAAGTTATATTGAAATATAGCTATATATGTATCCATATATATATTTACCTGTGTATATGTGTGTGTCCCTGTATATAAAATATAGTGTGTACATATATATATAATGCTCTATATACCTGTATATGTGTGTGTATATTTTTACCTCTATTTGTAAAAAGTGTCATCAAATCAACTCCTATTCAAAGCACCCAGATGCAGGGTTTCACAGGGCACACCTGGACAGGCTGACAGCCTCATTGCCGCTCTCCTGAGAGTTCAAACCGTTGGCTTTGCTGTGAGCAGCCGGACACTAAACATGCAGCATACACATCGATATCACGTGAAAATTAATGTAGGCTTGTTTTTAGACATTTTAAAAGATAATACGATATCACACTGACACAATGAAGCTAATTTTTCATTTTTATGTGAACATCAATGCCAACTAATTTGAATAACAAACCGAGGTATTGCTGGCATAACCACATACACAGAAAGTTGGACATCTTCTTAATTCTGAGTTTTTGTCTTAACAATTGCAAAAGCGAGGGAAAATCAAGAACTCATTTACCAGAATATGGTGTTAAAAACGAATTAAAGTCTCCAGAGCACTGGTCACAACATCGAGTTTGCCTGCTCTCAACAAATGACCCACAATGTCCAAGGCTGTTTAGTTCAACTGAAGTTGGGTTAAGGTTGTTGCCTAAGATCAACAGGTTTCTCTTTGGCTCAGCTTACATTTTTTAAAGATAATTTATATCTGGAAGAGAGAGCTTGTGGGTCTAGAATTCAACTTTCATGCCATAGAAATAAACTGAGGAAGCCATCAGCTTTTCAACAGGTGACTTTAAGCTGCGTGTCCGTGTATTTCAGGTGGTTAGTCCATGTCATTTGACAGGGAAACTTTCTTCACACCAGTCCAAGCTTGTCTAGAATGGCTTTACTGCAGTCTCCCCCATAGTATGAGAGCCTGTGGGTTTGGCAGATCCATAGATGAAGTGTCTTCTATGGAATTAGTACTTCTCATTTGAACTGTCCTGTATTCACACCTTTAGAAAACTCTGACAACTGCTAAACTGCTTCCACAAGGAGACCCAGGAAGAACAGTAGATTGGTAATACTGAAAGCCAGGTAGATATCTAAGAACAAGTGGATGGACTGTTACACAATCATGCCACATCAAGCAACAAGTCCAATAACTATAGAATTTACATAATGGTGATGCATAGATAATATGTAAACCTATCTATAAAAGCTGAAATATCTTATTAGTTTATTTGTAAGTAACGGATACTACTAGTATAACTATGACTCATTACCTATGCTTTATTTTCTTTAAATAAATGTTACAATTCAGCTAGAAATTAGTAAAAATGGACATGCAATTTCCCACCCACCCTACCCCCACCTAAGTTCATGGACTCTCTGAAACCCATCTAAATACTCTAGGTTAAAGACAACTAACCCATCAAAGGAGGAAGGACTAGGAATTCATTTCTGCCCCATGAACAATAGGTAGGTTGTCCTGTCAGAACCAATTTAGGAAAGTAGAACAAGGAAGTTTCTCAGTGAAATAAAAGGACAACCACCTCAGAATGGGGACAGAGTGTGATGATATCATGCCCTATATGAATGCTCACTAGGGGAGGCAGGGCTCAGAATCAGGCAAATGGGATGGTCTATCCTGGGGTGTCAGGCAACACCTTTCCATGGTTACCTGGTGCTTCTTCCATCCATCCAAGGCACCAAGTGGCCATCCTTGCACAGGTGAAGGCTATGCTTATTCTGAGAGCTATTCATATGCTAAACAGTCTGCTCTTACACTTCCCAAACTCATCTGCCTACCTCTTCTGGCTATTCACAATACTCCCCTGCACTCCAGCTTCTGGCAGCTAATAGGGCAGAAACCAGGAAAGAACATTGACTCAGAGTATTGATTTGATCATTCCGCTTGACTCCTCTCAAGGCAGCCTCTTTTGTAGGACTCTCTCCTTCTGGAATTGGATTGCTAACTCTTCCCTCTTCTCATTTCTTTTGGGATGAAGGGCAGTTAGCAAGTTTGCTTCCATGAAAATTGACATCTTCTGCCCCTGAGTTGATTCCAACTCAGTTGAATCTTTAGACCAGAGTAGAACTGTTCCATAGGCTATAAATCTTGACAAGAATAGAGCTCCACATCTTCTGTCCCACAGCAAGACTGGGAGCTTCTCCAGTCAACCACTCAACTCACAGCCGAGCACTTGACCATGGTGCCACTGGGCATCCTACGAAACCCTCTGGGGCAATTCTGTTCTGTCACCTGAGGTCACTAGGAGTCAGGACTGATTCAGGAGCATAGAGCAATAGGAATAAGTCTGAATACTGCCTCTTTCTCTACACGTCATACCACTGTTGTTTCTGTCGGTCTGTCAAACCCTCCTGTAATGGCACCTGGAGTGCATGATCTTGGAGGCCCAAATGGTCCAGAGGTTCCCTGAGATGTAGGAAATGCTCCCTACAGCTCACAGGAGATGTGGGCAAGCACCAGAAGAGGACAGAGAAAAGCACCCTTCTTGTCATAATTACAGACCTAGGGAACTGAAAGGGAATCACTCACGTGTGTTACAGCAAAGCAGTGATGAAAGACAACGCACAGATCACAGCAATCCTTAAAAACTATGCCAAAGGACATCTGCCTGTGAACAGAATCCAAAACAATTTAACTTTGTATGTGTGCTATTACCTTTTCCTTTAAACAACAACAACACCTTGGTGGGGAAAAAATCGACAGAATGCTCTAACTCCACTGCATGGGGGAGCTACTTTCTAACAGACAGTGACTGCCCTTCAAAGTCTGACTCCCGGACAAGCCTCATGATGACAAAGGAAAGCACCTTGATCCACTTTATTCTGTACCAAAAGAACAGCTTTCCTCTTTTACCTCAACTTCTCCTTGAGCAGCTGAATTTTCCCGAGAGAATCCTGCCTCTCCACTTGGCAGGGTCCCTAGAGAGACACAGAATGGCCTTTTGGCTGCGGCAAAGACCAGCTTGGGAAACTGAGGACATGAGGAAGGTACACAGGCAGGAGAGAGGGTTCCCAACACAAAGACATGGCATTGGGTCCTTGCAAGTAATAGATCCTATCGTCCTCGGGAATTCTCAAGTACGTTACTGACTATCTTCTACACCAGCTTGTTGCAAAGCTATGGCTAACCAGGATTTTATGGAGTTCTTGGACTGATCTATGGTGAGTTTCCTCTTTTCTTTCCATGCCAAGAATTTCTGGACTTTCAAATGTGATCAATAGCCTTCAAAATACATGGACTGCTTAGAAGTCAAATTGTCCACATGATCAGCACTCCATAATTGAACTAAGGAATAGTCTCTCTCCTTGGAAAAATATTGTTTGTTTTTCCAGATAAATAAATGGCCATCTGCATTCCATTACCTTAGGCAAATCTGCAGAATCAGGGCCCTTCATATCACTCATGCTGCTAATTAGCACCATCATTCTCCCTGAGATGCCGGACCACAGGACCAGTGCAGCTTCCACAGAAACTGCCAGCCAGGGCTCTCATCTCTAATGCGTCTGCTGCTCCCTGGCTGCGGAGTGGCCCCACCGCCTTAATGAGCCTGTCTCTCAGCTGTCCCAGGCTTTGATTGCATTATGCAGCAAGCCTCTGTCTTCATTGGTAGTCTCCAAGCGAGCAGCTTGCCCCATTACAATGGCTCACACTTCCTCTCTCCTGCAATGGCTCACACTTGTCCTTCCTTGGGCTTTAGTGGCTAATAAGCATTTGCATTAATTTTCATTCCTCCTGGTGCTTGATACAAAGTCCTCTTAGTCCCGCATCTAGGAAGTAGGAATCCATTTTGCTGAGTCAAAAAACTGAAGTCTAGCTTCTTCGTGAAACCAACCCTATCTTGCACGTGCTATTTCCTCTCACCCCTCACCGTCTTCAAGGGACCACTCTAGAGAACCAGTAGAACGCTCCTCTTGCCTACATCACTTATACTTGCTGCAAGTGTACTGGGTGCCTTTTCTTCATGCATCTAATACAAGGATGCCCCTCTCCCCACCTCGCTCTCTCACACACATCAGACAGAAAGACCTGCGGGAGACTGCGGAGAACCCTTCATCGGTAGCCACCAGATCTGGGAGGAGAAAGGAAGAGGCAGGAAGCTTGCATGGGTAAAGACAACTACCGAGACCCCGTTGTGTGCCCCCCGCTGGGGAAGACAGAGCCCAATTTTGGTGGCTTAAAGCATAACTCAAAGTCATTGAGTTGCGGCTGACTCATAATTGAGGCCTGGTGGGCTCCCGAGACCCTCGCCTCTTACAGGAGTAGAAAGGGCGTCTTTCTCCTGCGGAGCTGCTGGTGGTCTCAGACTGCCGACTGTGCACATCACAGCCCAACGATCAGCGCTGGCACTACCAGGGCTGCCGGCTTCCTAGGAGGCTCACAATGCCAACTTAAGTGTGAAGACGAATATTTATTTAAAATAAGAGAATTTGCCACAAATGACAAATGTAAGAAATAGGCAAAAAGAAAGCCTCACAGACAGTACGAGAATATTTTTTCTTACTAATTGCCCAATGTGCTTTATAACACTCTTTGCTGACATTTTTCTATACTCTCTGGTCACCTTTGCAGACAACAGTGATTTCATAATAGTTTCTGTTAAAGATCAGAAAGCCAATGCAGTATTCTAAAAACTTATCTTTTGAGGTCATTTTAGACTTACAAAGATTTGCAAAAAGAGTGTGGAAAGGCACCGAGGTTCCTCTAATGCTGACATCTTACACAATCAGCCAAACTAAGAAACTGGAACTAATATAATATAAGAACCTAAATCGTTGGTTCTTTCATTGTATCTAATATGTGTGAGATCTGGACACTGAATCAGGAAAGCTGAAGAAGTGACGCATTTGAATGACTGAGTTGGCGAGTTGTACGGAAAGTGCCCAGGACTGTCAGAAGAATAAGCAAAGATGTCTTCGAAGAATAGCCAGAATACTTCACACAACCAAGGATGGCAAGACTTCATCACACGTGTCTTGCACTTGTTATCAGGAGGGACCAGGTCTTGAGAGGGACTGTCTACTTGGTGAAGTGAAAGGGCAGAGAAGTCGAGAGAGACCATCAGTGAGATGGACTGGGAGCATGGCTGCAGCAGCGGCTCCAACAGAGCCACCCTCGTGGAGCCGGAGCAAAGCAACACAGTGTTCCTTCTGCTGTGTGCAGCATCACGAGCAGTCCGACTTCACTGCCCCTAACAAGAACCCAAAATAGGCTTTTTCCAGATTTCACTGATGTTGCCACTAAGGTCCTTTCTCTGCTGCCGGCCAGAGATTACTTTGGGATGTCTCATTTCCCTGGTTGCTTCCACTCTGTGATAGTTCATCAGGCTTTATCTGCTTTTGAATGTCAGTTACATTGCAGAATGTATCTCAGTGCGGATTTGATGGTGTCTTCTCAGGATTCAATTGAGGTGGTAATTTTATCTTGTCCAGAAGATCACAGAGGTGACATGCCTTCAGTAACATATGAAAGTTACATGATGCTAAGCTGTCTCATTACTGGGAAGCCTTGATTACTTAAGTCCAGTAAGGTGCACAATGCACAATAAAGTTTCTAGAGTCTTCTTTGTAATGAACTCATATTTAGAAGAGAGATTTTTCAAATACCCTGGTTCTCCTTAAATTTATACCAACTAATCTCATCATCCATCAATGAATCTTGCTCACAGACGCTATCAATATAGCATGCTAGGGTGGTTGTCTATTTCCTTCAGTGTACGGATCCCATGTGGTGCAATGGTTGAAGGATGCGGCTACTAAGCAAAAGGTTAGCGGTTTGAAATCACCAGTGGCTCCACTAGAGAAAGATGAAGTCTCCTTCCCTAGAGGGGTATGCCTTGGAAGCCCTAAGGGAAAGTTCTACTCTGTCCTATGCAATTTCTATGAGATGAAATCAAGTCAACAAGAGTGGGGTTTTACTCCGTCTACATTGATTAATAGTGACTGTGTGCTACTGAGATGGTGCTTTCCCTTGTCTTTTTTTCCAACTGCTTCTTATAGACTATAAGAAGAATCTAGACTCAGGGAGACTACTGGTTATATTCCTTGGGTTACAAGCCCAACTCAGGAGCCCTGGTGGTGCTGTGCATTGAGGGCTCAGTTACTAATGAAAAGCAGTTCAAACCCCTCGGCCACACTGCAGGAGAAATATGTGACAGGCAGCTTCCAGGAAGATTTGCAGCCCTGAAAACCTCCAAGAGGCATTCTATTCAGCTGTATAGGGGACCATGTGTTGGAATTATCCTGACTTCTTTTGTGACTCAAACTATTCTAGCTTTGACCACTACAAGTTCATTCAGACTGCGTCTGTACCCTAGACATCTGCCCTTTCTTTCCCAGCACTTTTCAGGTTTATTTCAAATCAACCGCTTCTCCAGCAAACCCTGCGATATTGTACTGGAGAATTGTGCTGAGCAATCATGATGTTGGTACTGGGGTTGCTGGGATGTTACTGCTCTGAGGCCCTCTCAGTGGACAGAGGTAGAAAGCATCTATTTGGGCACAGACCCCTGCACCTATCTCCATTCTATCTACCTATCCACCCAACCATTTGCCTGTCTGCCTGCATGTAGGTTTGTTTGTCTAAAAATGAAGATCCTCTACCAACTCTGTAATCCCAATTCAGCACACAGGCTCCATTCTCCTCACAGCTTTCTCTTCCAGGTAGCAACTTTCTCAGAAAGCGAGAAACCTGGTTCCCATCAACTACAATACAAGTATACTTGCTTATTTGTGGAAATTGTGGGTACATGTAGGAGTCTTTGGATACTGAAAGTTTGGTAGTTCAAATCCACCCAGAGGTGTCTCAGAAGAAATACCTGATAACCTCCTTCCAAAGGTCCTTTTGGGGCACAGTTCTACTCTCAAGCACGTGAAGCATCCACACTTGGAAGCCATCTCTATAGCAGCCAGGTTGGCCTGGAGACATTGTAGGTTGTCATAACTTGAGAGGTACCACTGGCCTCTAGTGGAAAGCGACAGTGACAGTAATGCTGGAAAACATCCCAAGACAGACCACCGCTCCCCAACCCCCACCTACTACAGATAATTATCTGGACCCTAATATTAGTGATTCTAAGGGTGGAAATGGCTAAATTACATGAATCCTTTGTAATATGGTTAGATTATTTTGTCAATCTATATTCTAGGTTGGGCTTCTCTTGTCTTCTGGTTAATAGTCCAGAAATTACCTCCAGTAAAGTCCATGCTTTGTGCAGTACAGTGCTGTGGATTTGGACAAAGGCACACAAACTTACATCCACCACCACTGTTTCAGAAAGAACCACTTCATCAGCCCCAAATCCCCTTAGGTTGGTGAATTATAGTCAACACTGCCTCTACCTCTAGCCCCTGGCAACCACTCTTTTGTTTTTCATTCCATAATTGCAACTCTTCCAAATGTCATGTAAGTACTCACATAAGCTTTATAACCTTTGGATTGGATTTTTTCATTTAACCAGATGGATTTAAGATATACTCACCTGAGCCATGAATCAGAAGGGTGGTTTTTTTTTTGGTCTTTTTCCTTATTATTACTGCTGAGTGGTATCTGAATGCATATATATACCCCACAGCTTGTTTATCCATTTACTGGTTGAAGGACATCTGTGTTATCCCAGATTTTGATCACTATGGAGAAGACTGCTATAAACATCTGAGAATAGACTCACATATATTTTTCCCCTGGGGGAACTATCTAGGAGTTAGGCTCTTCAGTTGTGTGGTAAGTCTCTGCTTAATATTATAGGAATGACCAACCCACTCTTCCAAGTAGCTTTGCCATTTTATTCTAGTCCCACCAGCAATGTATAAGCACTCTAGTTGCTCCACCAGCTCTTGATATTGGCCCTGCATGTGTAGTCTTCTGATCCATCGTCAAACGCGCTATCCATCGCTCCACCGGCCTACCTCCTGTGTGTTTATTTTAGCCACTGTATTAGGTTGTAGATTCAATTTCCACTAGAGAAGAATTGATGCATTTGCCCTATGATGTTGGCAACGAACACTGAAAGTATCATGAACTGCCGGGAAAGCAAATGCGTCTGCCTTGGAGGAAGTCTGAGCAGAATGCGAGGATGGGGAGTCTTGGTCTCATACGATGCTAGGTAAAAGAGAGATGACTGGACACAGAGGATGTCCCAACAGCACAGCCACGAGTGTGCAGAGCTCCTGGAGCAGGCAGTGCTCCTTTCTCCTGGGCTGGGTCTGCCATGAGATGGAGCCCACTCAAAGGCACGCGACAACACTGGATAATGTCGAGTTGCTTTTCACATGTTCTCAGGCACATTTGCCATTCACACAGCTTGCTTCTTAGGAGCCATAGTTTGGAAAAATATTTTTGCTACTTCACAGCTCAAGAGTGGTAATGTCTTATAAATTGTTAAGATTGTTGTCACATTTGGGAAATCAAGTTTCTTTCATATATGAGCTGTAAGATGTCTGTGCCTTTCATGTTCTCTCTGGAGTATCTAATCAAATAATTTTTGAGTTGATGGCGTTATTAAGCATTTCACCATCAATGTCCTCTTTGCAGTGATGTATTGTGAATTCTATTATTTTGAGCGATGTCTGTATTTCACATCAAATAAGGCCAAAATTTCAATCTTTTCCCAATGTGTTCATGACTCACCCCACTTCATTAATTGAAATAGCAAACAACTTAAAAGCCTACTCAGTGTTTCTCTTCAAAATGTATCTCTTTTTCTTACAAGGTTGGAATTTTTAGTAGCATATGCAATTTTTGTTACACATCTGACATCAAGAAAAGAATAATTTTTTAAGGTTCAATCACTCATTTTATGGCTTTCACGTCATAGTCTATTAATCTTCTGAATGCCCTTCCAGTTCTGTAACAACAACTACTACAAAAGATGACAAAAGAAGGTTTTCTATACACTAAGCATTGGCTGCTAACCACAAAGTCAGTTGTGCAAACCCACCAGTCACCCCACTTAAGAAAGATGAGGGTTTCTGCCGTAATGAGACTTAGCCTCAGAAATCACATATAGGGTTATTGTGAGGTGTAAGTACTTCTTGTCTATCAGTGTGTTGTACTGTGGTTGCTTGTATATAGCTGTGATGTTGCAAACTATGTCACTGGTATTTCAAAAGGAAGCAGGGTCCACCAAAGTGAACGCGTTTCTGCAGAGCTTCAAGACTCGAGCAGACAATACAAAAGGATTGGGTGCCCCATTTCAGAGGAAGGAACCACTGAAAATCTTACACATAGCTTTGGAACATTGTCAGATACTGAATGCCTAATAAATAGAACCAGAACACTATCAGAGATAGTACCAGATGCTGGTACCAGAGATAGTACCAGATGCTGGACCCCTTGCATAAAAATTGTTATCCTAGTCACTCGTGAGCTGAAATGGATTGGTATTGGCCATTTTGAAAATGAAAAATCATGCAGTTTACTATGCCAGGAATAGCACAATCAAGAAGAATGGTGTGGCCTTCATTGTCAAAAAGGACATTTTAAAATCAGTCATGAAATACAATAATGGCTGTGATAAGATCAAAATTATCTGCCTTCAAGGAAATCTAATCAATGCAATTATTGTTCAAATTTATGCACCAACCACAGAAGCTATTGAGGAAGGAATTGAAGAAGTCTACCAACAGCTTCTGTTGGAAATTGATCAAGGATGCAATCAAGATGCAATGGTAATGATTGGTGATTGAAATGCAAAAGTTGGAAACAAAGAGGAATGAACAGCAGTTGAAACATATGGTCTTAGCGATAGAAACTAAGCTGGCAATCATGTGATCAAATTTTGCAAAACCAATAACTTGCTCATAGCAAACACCTTTTTCAACAACACATGGACTCCTCAAAATGGAAATCGAATTGACCACATCTGAAGGAAGAAGGGAAGTAGCAGTTCTCTGTCAGCATCTAAAACTAGTCCAGGGGCTGATGATGGAATAGACCATCAATATCTGCTCATATATAAGGTCATGGATAATAAAGCTGAAGAAATTAAAACCAGTGCACAAAATCCAAAATGCAACCTGGAGCCTATCTCACCTGAATTTTTAGAACCTCTCAAGAACATAGTTGACCCACTGAATGCAGAAGACCTGATTGAATGACATAAGACCTGGTGAGCTACAGGAGGACATCAAGGCCATCAATCATGAAGAAAGGGGGAAAAATCATTAAAGAGATAGGAAAGAAAGAAAGAAATCAGCATGGGTGTCAAAAGAGACTCTGAAACTTGTTCTTAATTGGAGAGTGGGTTAAGCAAATGGAAGAAAAGATGAAACCACAGAGCTGCATAGACATTGTCAAAGCAAAACTCAAAAATATAAAGGCAAATATTGTAATGAGATGTCCTAGGACCTAAAATTATAAAACCAAAAGGGAAGAACACACTCAGCATATCTTAAATTGGAAGAACTCAAGAAAGAATTCCATTCTTGAATTGTAATATTGAAAGATTCCATGAGTATAATATTGAATGATGCCAGAAGCATTAAAAGAAGATGGAAAGAAAAAAGAAGATGGAAAGGACATAGTCACTGTACAAAAAGGACTACTTGACACCCCACCATTTCAAGAGGTAGTACAGGAACAAGAACGATGGTGCTGAAATCAGTTCAAGCTGCACTGAAAGCATTATCCACAAACAAGGCGCCAGGAGTTGATGGACTACCACTTGAAATGTTTCAACACCCTGATGAAGCCCAAGAAGCACTCACTCATCTATGCCAGAAAATTTGGAAGACAGATGCCGGGCCAACTGAGGTGAAGAGATCTATATTTATCTCCATGCCAAAGAAAGGTGATGCAATTGAATGTCCAAACCAAAGAAGAATATTACTGATATCACACCCAGGAAAAATTTTACTGAAGGTCATCCCCAAATAGCTGTCACAGTACATTGACATAGAACATCCATATCCAGAAGAGGACATGGAAAAAGGGCTATCATTGCTGCTATCAGATGGATATTGGCTGAAGGCGGAGAATACTGGTTTACATGTATTTAAATTATAATGAAAATTGTTTACATGTATTTTTTTCTTTACATGTATTTTATTGACGATGGATAGGCATTCGGCTATGTGGATCAAAACAATCTATCAGTAGTCTTGATAAGAATGGAAATTCCATAAGAAGTCATTGTGTTCGTGAGGAATTTGAACATGAACCAACAGGCAGTTGTGCAAACAGAACAAGGGAACGTGGTTTAAAATCAGGAAAAGTATGTGTGTGGGGGGTCACAGTCTCTCTCTCACCTTACTTAATCAATTGGCGTGATACACAAATAACTGGAAAGGCTTGCTTACATGAAGAAGAACGGGGCAACAGGACTGGAAGAAGGCTTCTTAATAACCTGTGATATGCAGATGACATAATTTTGCTGGCTAAAAATGAGGAAGACTTGAAGCACTTGCTGACAAAGAACAATGTAAAGAGGACCCCAATCCTCAGAAGTCGGCCAATAGGTAGCATGATGATAAATGGAGAAAAGGTTAAAGTTGTCAAGGACTGTGTCTAGCTTGGATTCACAATCACTACTCATGGAAAGAGAAGTCAGGAGATCCAAAGATGAATGGCATTAGGTAAATCTGCAGTACATGGCTCTTTGGGTATTGAAAAGCAAGGATATTAATCTGAGGACTAAGGTGTATGTGACCTAATCCATGGTATTCTTCACTGCCTCATGTGCATGTGGACATTGTACACTGAATAAAGAAGCCCACGGAAGAATCCGTGCATTTGAATTGTGATGCAGGAGTAGAATATTGAGAGTACCACGGACTGCCACCAGGACAAACAAATCTGTCTTGGAAGAAGTAAAGCCAGAGTACTCCATAGAGGCAAGGATGGAGAAACTCCCTCTTACATACTTTGGACATGGAAGAAGGACATCATGTTTGGTAAAGTAGAGGGGCTGTAACAAAGAAGAAGGCCCTCAATGACATGGATTGACATTGTGGGATTGTGGATTAAAAATGGACTCAGGCCTGGGAAAACTTGTGAGAGTGGCATGGGACTGGGCAGTATTTCCTTCTGCTGTGTGTAGGGTCACTATGGGTCAGAACCCAACCGATGGCCCCTAACAACATGAGGCGTCATTGCTCAGTGGGGATGTGCTGTTTTGATTGTTCTTCAAGCAGGACTCCCTAACCCCTTATTTGCCTTATAGAGATGTTGCAGATCATCTTGTCAAATTCTGACTCCCCTGCCATAATGCCAGTCAACTTCCCTTGAGCAGAATCCCCCAAATGCTCCTGCCCACTCTGTGTCATGTGGCACAGAGAAAAGTGACAGGGGAAAAAAAAGTGTGGACAGAAAAGAGATTGTGGACTGAGCTCGTTCTGGTTAAAATATCTTGCTCACCAGATTTTATGAAAACAAGTGAATGCCTCTTACATCGCTCAGTCCTCTCCCGATTGTGATGGAATCTGTGAAGTGAAGGGCCCTGGAAACTTCCACTCTCGTGGCTTTGAAGTAGTCCTTTTCCACCCAAACAACAGAGATGGAAGCACAAAATCCAGATTCTTGGGGAGGGAGAACACGCTTGAGGAAAAGGAGACAAATCTGCCTCTGAAGGTGTCTTGGACGATGGCCACAGCAGGGAGATTATGACCAAGATGGGGGCCAGCCCCTACAGCCCAGAATCCTGAAATGAAATCCCCATGCCACCTCTGTCTCTGACTGCTCCCCCTTTCCTAAAGCCTCCCAGATGTCAGTCCCCCTCACTTCTGGCTCTTAGAGAGCCTAAGCAAAGCTCTCCAGAAAATTCTAAAACTTTCTCTAGTCTTCCACTTTCCACTGAAGTGGAGAGCAGAGTAGGAGCTTGAGAGAAGATGGAGCCCATTAAAAAATATCACCATCCTAAAGACCATGACTTAAAGACAATTTCCACTGCCAAGAAAGAAAGAACAAAGCAAGAAACAAACAGAAAGTCAAGCCTCTGATGGCAATGTTTACTTTTCCAAGGAATAAGACACAGTAGAGAACTTCTGACAAGATTGTCAAAATGTGTGCTCTGAAAGTTAACTGTAATAATAATAAAAGACAACAAATAAAGCTCTGAATTAATCCAGTTATCTTTCATCTCCACATATCAAAGGTTGCCAATGTCACTGATCACAACATGTCTGCAAAGCGCATTAGTGGCAGGCATTGTCGCTGCTCAGTGACAAATGAAAGAACAGAGAAGCTAAGAAACTTATGCCCAGTGAATCAACCGGGGGCCCGGGAGAGGCAGTGAGTCTGGCTCCTTTGTCCCCATTGTTGATTTTCCTGTGATGGCTGACAAGCACTTTCTGCGAGGGATTTAGATTTAAGGTAGGGGTGGTGTTATGTCTTCTGCTCCCTCTTGGCTCTGTTCTTCAGCTGTGCCTCCAGTGGTGCCCACCAGCCATGAGCCAAGTTCTGTCAGCCTCCTTTGCAGGACTGGGGCGAGCCTCTGGGTGTGAGTGCAACCCTCAGTCCTGAGTGCCTGGCGCTGGTCATCCCACAGCATCCAAGTCCCCTCCATTGCCTCCAAGTCCTCGAGCTCAGCCCACCTAAGGCTTCTATCCCCGCCTGCCCCTGTGCCCTCCTCTTCCGTTTCTGGCCTGAGGAGATGGTGATCTTACGGTTGGGGTTTGCCTGTCTGGGTTCTCTGTGTAATTCTTTATCTGGCACTGCGCTGTGTTTGTAAGCAATGTGTTTCAAGCAGCACCTACAGTCCTAGTCTGGGCATTTTCAACACCTCTCTTGGCACCCAGCTGCCCAGGATGGCTCCCTAACACCAGGAGGCTCAACTCTGCGCCAAGTCCTGGGCCAGTGAGAGGCAGGCCTGGGAAACACGCGGAGTCCTGCGCATGAGCATGCAAGTCTGGAGGCAGGCGCCTCCCGCTGCCTGGGCACCTGAGCGTGGAGTTGGTCCTGAGATGCAGGTGCCCACACTGCCCGCCTCAGCCCCTCCACCACCAGCCACCCCGGTCGTCAAAGTAGAGGCCCCAGTCTCAGTCAACACGGCACACTGGGGGACCCTCAGCCTGCAGCTGTGCCCTAGCAGCACCTTTTCTCCTGCTGCGACCACCCCCTCAGCACCTCAAGACATCCGGAGCCATGACCTCATCCTGACCAGTGCCAATCAGGCTCTGTTAATCATTAAGGAATCTCTTCCTGGGGCAGAAAAACAGTGCTCAAAAAATAAAATGGTACTGATAGTTACACAAATCTATAAATAAAACCAAAAAAGCACACTCAATATTAACTTTTTAAAAGTAAACAACTTGGGTTGAGCCCTGGTGGCGTAATGGTTGTACAGGAGACTGCGGGCCACTGGGATGGAGGTTCAATTCCAGCAGTGGCTCCACAGGAGCAAAGGCTGGGCCTCCTACTCCCACCACCAGAGGGCAGTGATGCCCCCCCCCAAAATCAAAAACAAACAAACAAAAAACAGTTTCCAGCCACTTCAGATTTTTCACTCCCTCCCCCCCATCAAGTCAGTGACAACCCACAGCGACCCTGTAAGGCAGGAGGGTTCTGGGACAGTAACTCTTCACGGAGCAGGAAACCCCATCTTTCTCCAGAAGAGCAGCTGCTGGTTTCGAGCGGCTAACCTTGCGGATCGCAGCTCAACACATAACCACCACACCACCAGGCTCCTCCCTTCCCAAAGGTTAAGAACCACATATCACTGAAAATTGAATTACGCAGAAAGAGAAAACCAAGGTCCGAGGCCATCTCTCATGATGCCGTCACATTGCGAACATCCTGATTGATTGATTGATTGATTGCTCCTACAACCCCGGTGATGGCAGGGGTGACGAGTTGGCTGTGAGTCACAAGGTCAGGAGTTCGAAGCCACCAGCTGCTCCTCAGGAGAAAGATCAGGCTTTGTACTCCCAGAAACAGCTACAGTCTCAGAAACTTACACAGGCAGTTCTAGCTTATCTGATTAGATCCATAATCGACTCACTGGCAATGAGAACGCCTTTCAATGGATATTTTTATGTTTGGGATTACATGCAGACTCTATTTTATCTAGATTCATTTCTTGTCTTGATGTTAAAAGCCCTGCATATCAGGTCCACCATTGGTTTTCATCTCCCAACCTGTTTTTGCTCAGGCCCCAAGCCCTTCCAGAAACTCTAACAGACTCCTGCCCTCTCCAAAGAGTATGCTCTAACTGGAAAGTCCCTCTCTTGATGGTCTGGCATGAAAAGCTTAACTTCCCTCCTTCATTATCTCCCCTCCTCATTGAAAAATTTCTCAAACCCTCTGGGCCCTGGAATCCAGGGCCCTCAGCTATTGCTTCTGTTCTCACCTGGGGCCCCCCTTGGCTACTGCATCTGGCACCTGCTCTTAACCCAAGGGACCCAGGTACCTTTTCAGAATGGAGCACCGCACCTCCTCCAGTGTCCGTCCTTCTTGTTGACTTCCCTTAGCCCTTTAAGACCTTGGACTGTCTGGGACAGACACTGGCGGCCTGAAGGTCTGATTTCCTCTTTGTCTACTTGTTCTTTCTGAATTTCCTGCCACCATTCTTCCATTCTCTGGTTAGACCCCATTCCCAAGCTTCCCGTGCCCCGGCTTTTACCCTTTTGGGGCAAATGGTGCAGGGATTACGTTGGGCTGTTAACCGCAAGTTCAAGAGCTTGAAACCACCAGCCACTTCAAGAAGAAAGGTGAAGCTTTGGACTTTCCTAAAGACTGACAGTCTCAGAAGTCCACAAGGGCAGCTCTACCCGGTCCAACAGGGTTACCATGGCTCCGAACTGACTGAGTGGGAGGGAATTTTCGTTTGGGGGCAGATGCCCACATGGTGATTTCCCGTGAGGACATGTTCATGGGTAAGCAGGACCTTGGGACCCAAGCTCGGTTCCCCCAATAAACCCTGAGGTTCCAGAAAGGGGGACTTATCAGTCAGTCTGAGAGTGCTGGTGGGTTGGCGAGAGCACAAAGTTCCAGGGACACAGCCTTGTGCTGAACACACACGGATGGCTTTCTCTCCCTGCAGAGATGGACTTCATTCTCAGACTGCAGCTCCCAGGAAATGGAGCCCATCTCTGTGTTATCAATGTAAAAACGGAGCTGAGCTATTTGTGATCTAAATCAAAATAGAACTGTGTCTGGCAAACTCATTTTTCTCAGGCCCCAGCAGCTCCCCAAGATACATTGTCTACTGATCAGGGGGAGAGCGAGACAATGGCAACTGCCAGCAGCCATTGATCACTTGTTTTATGTGCAGAATGAATCCTTAATCACTGTCGCTTCAGAAAGAGAGGGGAAATTGAGATGGATTCTCAAGTGCCAAAGGCAGAGAGCTCAGTAATTGTAGCTCTTTCATTAAAACTTTGCAGCGTAATAAGTTAACCAGCCGGTTGTTCAGCTCCACCTCTGTGTCTCTGGGACCATCTTGGCTCATACTAAGGTGGGGGGCGGCTATTGAAGAGTCCTGGGAATCACAGGGCAGTCTCTCCTCCTGGTAAGCCAGCATCTAACCCTCGTACCCCGCCCGACTGGAATATGACCCATCAGCCCCCAGGTGGGCCCACCTCCACTCTGCTCTCTGAGCCTCCGTTTCCCAATTTGTAAACACCGGCATGTCCTCATTCACCCTCTGCTCTTTCACGCTCACCAGTCCACCCCACTTCTCATCTGTGTTTCCATCGGCCATGGGACTTATTTTTGTACTTATTGACTTTGCAAATAATTATTGGCAGTGAGTTGGTGCCCAATGAAGCCTTGAGTGGCCTCTGTCCCCTTGGCATTGGGGGGCCGAGGATAAGTACTGTAGTCTTAATTGGGGGACTGAAGGTGCGCCTGTGGTTCTTAGATGGGAGGAGTGAAAAAAAACCTACTTTTTGTACACAAAGCACAGATTCATGCAGTACATAAACAACTTAGCAGACATTTGACAACTCTGTGGGACGTGGTTAGGGAAAAGATGTCTTTTGATTGCTTTGGAGTCAGCCCCATGAGCAACAGAACAAAGCATGGTGGGGTCTTGAACACACACGCACACACACACACACAAGATCATTGGCATCGAGTCCAATAGTGAGTTCATTGTTGTGCCTTCCAACCTAGGGACTCATCTGCCTGCAGCATATTGGATAATATTCTGTGGCCTAGACAGTTTATGTTCACAAATTTTTGGAAACAGGTCACCTGGTCCTTCTTCCTGGTCTTATTCTGGATGCTCCACTGAAATGCACGCAACATGAATAAATCTGGCCATGTGCCCGCACAACTTTAGAGTGGCTTTCTCTTGCTCTTCATCTATCTCATGCTTCACACTCAATATGTGTCCATCCTCTAAGAAGTCTTTCTAAGAGGACCCCATTCCTCCTTGCCCTCCTTTTTGATCTGCTATGAGTTCTGCTCAGCTGTTTCATAGGGCTGATGTCTGAGCTCCAACCCATGGCTGTTTCCCACATTGGTCTGTAGCGCATGCTCAGATAATGCCCAACTCTTAGCATCAAGCAGGGGTGAGCACCTACATAAGTTTGATGAATGAAGGAGTAGAAATATGTGTCTTTCTTTGCTGTCCTCCAGGCAGAGTCAGGAGGAATCAGATGAAGCATAAACTAAGACCTCCCTGGGAGCTAGAACATTGAGTCTGTGGCATAACCTTCCTCACTTCCATAGTAACCAAAGACCTAGAGATACCAGGCAGAGAGCATTACCTCCAGGGAAATGGGCATTCAGGAAGATCCCTTGCAGTGAGGCCAGTCTTTTGGCACATAGAGTCTGTGAATTCTTAGCTCCATAAGAACATTTACACCTTTGAAACTGGCAAGCTTTGCCAATCAGGGGCATCTCCTTCCCTCTTTGAAGAGCCAATCTTTCAGCACTTCACTGGTCAACATTTTCCCATCACATCATGCAGCCTCCCTCTCAGGGGAGGGCAAGTGGGGGAGCAGTCATCCTTGTACTCAGACTTCAGCCAGCACCTCAGCTCATACATCCCTAGGCTTTTAGTCAAATATTATGAAGCCATCCCCTGGTGGTTAGCAAAGAGCTAACACACTCTACTGCTAACCAAAAAGTTGGTGTTTTGAGTACACCTCAACGTGCCTCCAGAAAGACAGACGGACAGACAAGTGATGTGGAGATCTGTTTCCATAACCTCAGCCCCCGCAAACCTAGGGGGCACTTCTCGGAGACGCACACGTCGTCTGTAGTGACCTGAGTCCATGGCCTTTGTTGTGAGCAAACCACCAAAGGGGACTTTGGAAATCACCATTTGGATATCCAGGGTTGCTGGTGCTTTCTGGGAAGTAGAGAGATGGGGGGGAGGGGAGGGGTAAGATGTTGTTCCTGAACCTTTCTCCCTTTCCAGAACCAGCATCCAAATCCACAGTCCAGCGGGTTTTCTGGTTAACCTCACAGAGAAACGAGATGCTGTGAATCGGTTTGCCCAGGTCTCTTCAGGACATGGGTTCCAAGGCTTGCTTTGCCTCCATCCCTCGGGCACAACACAACAGAGTAGGCACAGTAGGTGTGTGCACTGAAGACTCCGACACCTGTGTGACCCAGTCCATGTCCCCTAAGAAATCCAAGGATCCTATGCTGCACCCCCTCCCCATCAATTTCAATCAACTGATTCAAGCTCAAACTACCCTCCTAATTCCTTGACCCTTTTGCATTTTCCATAAGACCTGAATAAAATTTGAAATGCCTCGGGGATGCTCTGGCTGTATGTTCTAAATGCTAAACGTCTTATTAGTCAAAGAAGTTTGGGTCTGACTCCTTAGAATACAGATCTGCCTGGAGTAGCATCAGCAATACCTAGCGTTTCGCCACCTCGCTGTCTTATTAGCAACCTGTCGGGGTTATGCAGCACGTAGCTTTGAATGTCGAGACTCCGTTTTCTGACTGCTTGACAAGTCAGGGAGGGGAGGGAAAGGAGGAGCCTGGTTCATCTGGTTTTCTTTCACATTAGGCTCTGTGATGGGCCCCCTGATTTAAGACCAGGATTCAATTGAGAAACGGTTACCAATCGCACAATAAATAACAGGGCCGCATCAAGCCAGAGTGGGTGTGCTGGGTTAGCCCAGGACCATGGACTGGGTCATTATTTATAATCCAAGAAACACACACATGGTTTCTGGAAGAGGACATCGTGGAGAGAATTAACATTGAAAAGGGAAAGAAAAGGGATGGCGAGGGGAGTGGGGTGTTTGTCCTTGTTGGGGAATGAGAGTCAACAAGGAAAGATATTTCTGTGACTGTGTCAAACATAGTTATGGGGGGGCAAGGAAGTGGCCACTTGAGTCATGATCTCTGCCAAGGTCTTCTTAAAACTGACATTAGGATTAGAAAGAATGAAAGGGGACTGGGCCCCGGTGGCGTAAGTGGTTGAGTGCGGGACTGCGGCCTGCGGGCTGGGAGGTTCAAATCCAGGCAACTCTCAGGAGCAGCGCTGCAGAACTCCCATGACCACCAGAGGGCAGTGATGCACCCCCCGAAATGAAAGAATGAAAGGACTTTTCAAACTACAGTGAGCAAATACCATATCTCAATTCCAAAGATGTGTTCCCAGTCTTGGAGACAACATTTATACATTAGATTTTATCAAAACGCAATTAAATTTGGTCACGTGGTGTGAGATAGCACATCAATAAATTCACAAATTGGGAAAACAAGCAAATACGCATTCTGCATTAAACCAACATCCTTAATTATTTCAAGCTAGCTGGCCTCGGTATTTTTTTTTTCACCCCTCAGCCCCTTTGGCAAAGTGTGTTCTGTGCTGGACTCATAACTGTGAGGTCAGCAGTTTGAAACCACCAGCCGTTCCAAGGGAGAAAGGGGCCACCTGAGACTCCCATGAAGAATCACAAAACCCACAAGGGCAGTTCTACTCTGTCCTGATCAGGTCCCTATAAATAGAATCCACTCCGTGGCAGTGATCTTTGAGTTTGGGGCTATGATATTCTGTGACTCACTAAAGGCACGAATGTACAGACTGGCATGCAGAGCTGTAAGAAAAGGGCACAAAGTCCCAAGGCAGGCAGGTAAAAAGAGTCTTGTATTCCAGTGATGGTAGAAGCATCTCAGTGCTGGAGGGACTTCTCTGTGGTTTCTCAAGCATCTCAGCACTGGCAGGAGCCTTTGTGTGGCTTTTCTGGCTTCAGAGGTCTAGTTCCTTCAGGATAAGCCCATGTGATTTCTCCTCCAGGATTCTCACAGTGAGTCAGCCTTGCATCTTGTCAGTTGAGCATCTCTAAGGGACTGAGTCGTAAGTCTCTCACCTCCAAGGGGGAAATATGGCAAGATTTCCCAGAATTCTCAGGAGAAAGTCATGCCTACACAGAGATCACATTGGCTATCTCCAGATTGACAGGCTAGACTCCCCCCCACACTCCCAATGCTGAAATTGACACCAGATTAGTGACTGCCACAGCTATGGACCCCCAATGTGAAGCCTGACTTAGGGACTAGGTAAAGTGACCAGATGTCCCACTTTTTAACAATTTAACAATGTCCTGCGGTGTTTTAAAATTAAAATAAATATATTACAATACTATTTTTGCATTCTATGAAAATTTTTGCTGCTCCATATAGACCAAATTTCTAATCAAGAACCACCCACCCCCAGTCAATGGTGTCCACTTAAAATCTGGTCACTTTAGGACTAGGGCAAGTTACTCAATTTCTCTGGACTCCCTTCCTCTCTTTCTAAAGTGAAGTAGGAGTACTGTGGGCCTTGCCAGCGACAATCCCCTGTCACCAACGCAATGTGGCGGGTCACAGTGGGTGGTCAGGAGGCCCTGTGTGAGGACACATGATACTCTGTGAGACATTTAAAGTGCTCTTCTGTCTCTTGGATGGGGGTGGAGGGGACTGGTTTCAGAGCAGTGGAGTCCCTGCATGGAATAAATGGTCAATGCGCTCACTGTCACCTGGAAGGTTTCAAATACAAGTCCACACCCAGGGGTACCTCAGAAGAAAGGCCTGGCAATCTACTCCCCCCTTCTCCCCCGCAAACATAAAACCAGCCATGGAAAACCCGATGGGGCAGTTTCCCTGTGACATGCGTGGGGCAGGTGAGAGCTGAGATCAACCAGAAAACAATGCTCCCTTGTCCCTCCCTCTCTTTCTTCTTCAAGCATCAGCAGGTGTGGCTTTGCTGGATAGAGATGGCAGTGGATGCACAGGGGACCCACCCACCTCTCGGGGGGCTCCTTCAGAAGGGTGCTATGAGCCTCTGATATGGGGTCGCAGGAAGATCAGAGCTGGAGACAGTTTCTATTACGAAGCAGAGAAAACAAGGGTGCCAGAACCAAGCTGACAAGGGACAAAGGGGTGCACAACCCATGTCTAGGTGCCTGATTATCCAGCAGTGAAAGCCCTGGTGACATCGGAGATCCCTGTCGCGCTGAAATACCCTCGGAGGCCATCCAAGTTGAGTTGTCCAGCCTAGCATCCACGGCAATCGAAGTGCGAGGTAGCCTCCAGAGGCCATTTCTGGCACCTGTCCTCTAGCTCTCCGTCTGCTGAAGAAGCTGCCAGTTTGGGCCCGCAGCAGTGAGACCACGTAAGCAAGAAAGACCTGAAGCGTAAAATAGGTTCCCAGGATGCAACCAATTAGACTCCTAATTTCACGTGTGAGAAAAGCAGCACAGAGAAAGGAACACAATTAATAAGTGCCAGGCGGCAAAACAGTGGCAGAGCTGGTGCTGACCCCCAGGCCCAGCTCCCATGAGGGCTCCTCGCCTCCCCCGCACCATCCCTCTCTTGCTCTTCAGGGTGATGCTTAGAGGCTGCGACAGCAGAGCCCTGTCTCCCTCCAAGCATCTCAGAGCTCCCCTGCGATTGGCCCCTTGCAGACTCCACACCACCAAGGCCCAACACTTGCCTTGACTCAAGAAGAGCAACATGTGCAGTGGTCAGGGTCCTTCTGGTCTGTGGTCGTTACATTATCAGGTGGCCATTTGAGGACTGAGAGTGTAGGGGTGGAGTCTAGTCTGTCAATCAGATCATAGCCAATGAAGCCTGAGAATTCTGGGAAATCTGGTTTTTCCTCCTTGGAGGCAGGAGTCAGTCTCTCTCTCTCTCTCTCTCTCTCTCTCTCTCTCTCTCTCTCTCCTCAATCCCCGCCAGACATCACTGAGAAAAAGACTTTCTACCCATTGGGCTGTAATACTCTTGTATTTGGCATCATTGCATGTGCTTCTTCAGTCTGAAGAGGACTTTCTAGATTGGTATAGGACATATGGGCTTGATCTGGACTGGACTGGGATGCCTTCTTAATGTATAGTTACCTTTTATATGAAACTCTCTATTATACAGAGTATAATAGAGTAACACATGGTGTCACCCTCTCCATCACTCCTCCACACCTTCATTCATTGCATGAGGGTTATTTAGCACCAAGTTAATACCAGGTACGGAGAATAAAATAGCCACCCTTTTTCTGTCTTTGCAAAGTTCCCAATGGCGTTTGAGAAGCAGCACATAAACTAAGATTATCATATGATCTATCATTCTGGGGGGGGGGGGGGAAGGGGGCATCGAGTTGATTTCAATTCATAAGGACCCCGTGTGGGAGAGCAGAACTGCCCCTGTGGGGCTTTCTAGGGTGTATACTGACAGAAGCCGACCTCCAGGGAGTTCTCCCACAAAGCAGCTGGGTGGGTTCGAACTGCCAATGTTTCTGTTAGCAGCTGAGCACCTAACCATTTGCACCACCAGGGTGCCTTACATACTGTCCTGGGCGTGGAGAAATGAAATATGGGAAGCAAGGTGGGTTCCAATATGAAGCTGGTAGAGAGAGGGAAACTCTGTGTAGGAAAGACTTGCAGGAAGGAGAAGACTTGAGTTGAACCTTAAGATGGGCGTTGACCAACCTTTGCAGGCAAGGAGAACCAGAACACCAGGTACAGGTAGAGTCTGAGCCCACCTGCGAGCTTGGTGCCTGTTTTCTCACCTCTGTGCTCTGCTGACTCACCCCGATGCAGCACCCAGTCAAGTTGTTTGATCAGTCATTGCAATCAAGTTGGCTCCCATTCGCAGTAACCTTATGGACAAAGAGAATGAAAGGTTGTTTCATTCAGCCATGGCTCTCTGTGAGCCCAGTGTTGCTGCGGCTGCATTAATCCTTCTTGACGAGGGTCTTTCTCTTTTTCAATAACCTTTTAATTTTCCAAACATGACTTCTCCCTCTTAAGAACATGCCCAAATTAAGCAATACAAAGACTCACCATCCTTGTTTCCATCTTAGCCATACTTCCTTCAAGACATATTGGTCTATTCCTCTAACAGTCAGCATTCTTCATCAGCATCATCGTCCAATGCATCAGTTCTTCTTAGGTCTTATTTTTCTGGCACCCAGAAAGGCAAATAAGAATGGCATGGCTCAGAGAGTGACACGTTGGCTTTTTAAGGCTTTAAAGAGGTCTTCAGCAGCAGATTCATCCAGTGCACTGAAGAGGTTTCTACTCAATGGCTGCTAGATGAGGGGCTGGCACAGACAGGGACTGTGGAAGGCTTGTATTGCTATGATAGATAGCAAAGAGGGAAACAGATGGGCATGACTGGAAGCAAGGCTAGAAGAGAGGTCACAGATCATGAAGGGTGCTGTACATGTACTGTTCACAAAGACTGGACCTTTATAACACTGGTCAAGGATTCTGAACTTGAAGTCTGTGACTTTTGTTAGAGTATAGCGTCTTCCCCACCCTAGTGGCATAATGGTTATGCTTTGGACTGCAATCCAAAAAAGTTTGAAGCCACCAGACCCTCCTACAGAGAAAGGCAGGGCTACTCTATCTGATGAAGAGTTCTAGTCTCAGAGACTCACAGGGCCAGTTCTACCCTGCCTGACAGGGCCGCTTTCAGTTGGCATTGACTCGATGGCAGTGATTTGGGTTTGATTGGTTTGGGGCTCTCCCAGTAAGCAAAAGTTGCGATATGCGTTTAGCTTTCTTTCAATTCTAAACGGGACTCATGATGAGTCCAGGTTGAGGGGAGCTGGGATAAGAACAGAAACACATTTGAAGGCTGTAAATAAGAGAGAACCGTGTCCCATGGAGCATTTATCTGGGCCCCTCTCATCCCAGTGATGTTTGAGGACATGGCTCCTGTCTTTTTCACTGCTACATCCTGGGAACAGAGTACCATGTTTGGTGCATGACAGGCACTCGATGGGGACAAGAATGACAGCTGTGTGAGTATGGCCTTCAGGGGATGAGACACAGGCATGACATGCGAGGATCCTGTTGGAGTAAACCTGGCTGGGAGGAAGAAGGGGAGACAGGCTGTTGGTGTAGAGAGGAAGTGACACATTGGAGAAATGTTCTGGAGGTAAAATTAATAGGACCTGATGGCTGACTGACAGCGGAAGGTGAGGATGACTCCTAGCTTTCAGACGTGGTGGAGGGAGCGGAAGCCAGAAGAGGACCGTGTTTAGAGTGGGTGGGGTTCGTTCTGAGGGATTTGAGGGCGAGGGTCTGGGCGAGTCCCAAGGATGAAGGTGAGCAGCAAAGCGGAAAAGTAGGTTTGAGCTGGAGCGAGCAGCGCGAACCTCTGGGGAGATACACTGTTGACAGTCGGGTGTTGGGGAGACCTCCTAGGGAGAGAAGAGGGAGCAGGAGGCAGGCCCTGGTGGGAGCTGCAGGGAGAGCCAGCAGCTGCGGACCACGCTAGCAAGGGTGCTGACTGCTTCTTCCTGCTGTCTTTGAGGTCAGGAAATACAGTATATTCTCTAAGAAAGTCTTCTTATTCCTTCTCTGCACAAAGAAGCATTCACTCATCAGTTAATCCATCCATTCTTTACTGAGTAGCTACTAACTGCAGGTACTGCTATAAGCATTTGGGCTAAACCAGTACACAAAACAGACCAAGATCAGATCCCTGCCTTAAATGTACTCCATTCTAGTGACAGCAAATGAACAATTAAAAATGTTATCAATGCACAAATAATTATGGGAGAGAAGGTGATCACTGCAACTTAAAAAAAAATGAAAGTAGAGAAAAACAAAACTGCCAACAGACAGCGACCCTACAAGACAGGGTAGAATTGTCCTTGTGAGTTCCTGAGACTGTAATTCGTTTGTTTTTTTCCAAACCATTTTATTAGGACATCATGCAGACAGCATACCATTTGGTGCTTCAGTCACCTCAAGCAGTACTCATGACTGTTACCACACCGATCTTCAAAACATTTTCTTCTTCCTTGAGCTCCTTGGCATCAGCTCCTTCCCCCCACCACCCACCCCTTCCATGCTGTACACCCCATGGACGGATATTGAGCCCGAGACTATAATTCTGTATGGGACTAGAAAGCCTCATTGTTCTCCCTCGGAGCAGCTGGTAGCTTTGAATTACTGACCTTGCAGCCCAACACATAATCACTGTGTGTAAAGAAAGGGCTCCCTCCATGAAAGTAATGGAAGCTAAGAGGAATTGCTAGTGGGGAAGGTGGGTGCAGTGGGCAAATTGAAGCTTATACAACTTGCCTACCAGCCACGAGTAGGGAGTAGGGCAGCTAAATTGCCCCCCCCATCCACGCCCACCACCCGAGAGGTAGGCACATGCCTGATGCGTTTAAGAAAGTGCAAGGAAGCCTGATTGAGTAAGGCCAGCTAGAGGGATACTATAAACAGACCACTCCAGAACCCACCTCATTGTTAATAAGTCTGGAGTTTGTGAAGTCCGTACTATATGTCAGGTGAAATCCTTGGGTGGAGCAAATGGTTAATAGGCTTGGTAATTATCCAAAAGTCAGGAGGTCCCAGTCCACTCAGAGGGGCCTCCGAAGAAAGACCTAGTGATCACTATGCAAAATAAACCAGCCATTGACAATCCTGGGGTGCACAGTGTGACTCTGACCCCTATGAGATTGCCCTGAGATGCAGTCACTGGGGGCATACGCCCAGCCCAGGGAAGCCTTGCGGAAACAAAGTTCCACACATTGATGAAGAACTGTAATGCTGTCTGGGGAAATAAATACTTTGTACAGCAACTTCTAGTCCAAACACTGTCCATGGTCATAGCTTCCTTCAACACAACCCCGTGCCATCTTCTGTGGGGACAACACACCAGCCATGGTCCCCTGCATGATGGCTGCTCTCTGACCCATCACCTATAATTGGAGGGAAAAGGAAGCCCTGATCCACGGGAGAGCCAATCCACCTGAAGCAAGAACAGAATATTTACTTGTCACAAAGCCTCCCCTCTCTCATGCCTGCCCCCTGTGCTGGCCCCTGGGAGGGTGGGGCAGGCCAGAGTTCCTGCAGTGACATGCAGACAGGAGCTGGTCCCTGAGATGATCACAAGAAGGATTTCTTCTGAAGTTTTCGAGATTGTAAAGAGGCCAAAGGGAAAAAGGCAATAAATTACCCATGACTTATCTCCTGCTTTGTAGTATGTACATTATATGTCTATCTATACACATATATAAATAGAATTGGACCCTAATTAATGAATGAAAATTGCTTTCTCCCTCCCCCATCAACACCTTCTAGAACATGGGGCCCTGGTAAGGGGAAAGATAATGCTTGGGATCCCTTGTGTCAGCAGATTAAGAACTCCTCAGCTAAAACTCCAGAGACAAAGAAAGTGTGTTATCTGAGAAAAACCAGTGCATTAGGCTACCATCACTTATTAACACATGAGTGCAAGTCAGCCTGCAAGATTAGCTGTTCACACATCAAAGGCTTGAGTGGGACCCCAGAATGGAGTGGGAGACTGGGACTAACAGGGCAGTCCTGAAAAGGGGTGGGGGAGGGGGATGAGGGCGTGTGTGTGCAGAGATGCCGCCAGAGTGTCAATAAAGAGAATCATCCAGGCCACAGAATAGTTTCACATTCTCTGCTATACTCGGGTTATAATCACCTTCCACAAGGCCACTTGCAGCTACAGAGCCAGGCTCCCTGGCCCCCAAGCCTCACCCTGACCCTCCCCCAACTGCAATTACTTTACCTCTCTGTGTCTACTAGCTCCATCCTAAACACTGGACAAATTATAGTACTTATCTCATAGGAGAACGGTTAAAAAGACATCTCAACTCACTGTCATTGAGTGGTCCCTTACTGACAGTGACCCTACAGGACAGGGTAGAACTGCCCCTGTGGGTTTCCAAGGCTGTCACTCTCGATGGGAGGGGAAAGCTTCATCTTTGTCCTTGGAGCACCTGGCGCTTCAAACTGCGGACTCTGCAGTTTGCATGAGCCTGACATGGAGCCAGTATACCACCAGGGCTGATGTTGGAGGTTCGTTGTCCACGCAGGATGAATGTGAGACCGAGCCCAGCTCCTTGCTCTCAAGCTGATGCAGGGGCATGGAGACAGCCCCATGTGTGCAGAGCAGAACTGCTTCCCAGGCATTTCAAGGCTTTGGTTTCTGAAGCAGTGGTCAGGTCTTTCCCCAAGATACCTCCGAGTGGATTTGAAATGACTGCCCAACCCCTAGCTGATCACCAAGCGCTTCATTATTTGCACCACTGTGATGGGTAGGTTTGTCATGCCAACATGGCCACAGAAGATTGGTGGGTCTGTTGTGAAAGCACAGCCAATGAACACACGGGATGAATTGAAGGGCAGAGATAGGAAAGGTTCAGCGAGTCCTGCCCTCTCTCTTACTTTTGGATCTTCAGACCAGACAGCTGCCTTGTTCATCCTGTGCCTCGACCTCCAAGCAAGACTACCCGTGGGACACCTAATTGTGGACTGTGGAGCTGTGAGTTGAGGTTCCTTCAAGCCCTACTTCTCCACGCTCCTGGGATATACATCTCGTGAGCTGGAGACTGTTGGACTCTGTCATCTGGCTGACTGTTGGTGACCTGCTCTGCTGTTTGCTGCCTGTGACCAGATAGCCTGAATTGCTCTACAGAGGACTACTCGGTGGCCCTCAAGACTTGAAGGACTGCTAGTCTTCTAGCTGTCTCACGCAAGTGAGTTGCACCAAGCAATTTGTACTGCTTTATAGATAGTTAACTGTTTCTTTCTTATCTTATATACCTTTCTCTTTATACAAATATATAAAAAGAATTACTAGTGTCCTGGTTTTATTTCTCTAAGAGAACCCTGCCTGACACAACCACCAAAACCAAACTGCCTATCCTCAAGTTGATTCTCCCTCACAGTCACCCTGTAAAACTCGGTAGAACAGCCCCCGTAGGTTTCCAAAACCGCAATCCAACAGGAGTAGAGTGCCTCATCTTCTGCCCTGTGGACCTACTGCATGTCAGCCATTATCATTTCGTAATGAAGATACAAGACATGAACTGGTGATGACTGGGGGGCCAAGGCTCCACGCCCTGTCCTGGACCTTCTGATTTGGCGGCAGGGAGAAGGCGCCCTGGTGACATAGAGGTTACACATCACACTGCAAGTCACAAGGCCAGCAGTTGGAAACCACCAGCCCCTCTGGAGGAGAAAGACAGGGCTTTCTACTGCATAACGAGGACACCCACAGGGACAGCTCACCCTGCCCTCTTTGGCTGCTTTGAATTGGCATCAGCGTGATGGCAGTGAGTTTGGGGTTTTGTTTTGTTTTTTTATAGTAGTAGACAGGGAGAACCGGCTGTGCAACAGTTAAATTCCTCCACTGTTGTGGTAGTTACATAATCTGCTAACAATTTGCGACTTCTAACTGAAGGGGTGGAGTTTACCTGTCAATCAGGACGCAGCTTGAGGACCTCATTCAGAGGCACTGAGGAGGTAAATAGCTCGCTGGATACTGGACTTGGAGAGACATTTCTTTTTTTTTTCTTTTGCATCACTGCCCTCTGGTGGTCATGGGCGCTACCTAGCGCTACTACTGAGAGCTGCCGTTGGATTTGAACCGCCAAGCCCGCAGGCCACAGTCCCACACTCAACCACTTACCCCACCGGGGCTCAACCTTTGAGAGACATTTATGATGAGAAGCCACATGAAGCTACCCTGATGCAACCAGACCCTGGGGAGCCAGAGGAGCCACGTGGGCCCTTGCCAGTGCTGAGATGCTTATACCACCACTGGATCCACAAGACTTCCCACCCCCTGACCTGTCATCTTCCTGCATTCAGCGTCATTACATGTGCTTTGTGAGTCCACAGAGGATTTTATAGATTGCTGTCAGACAGATGGGCTAACAGCAGACTTGATCTGGACTGGACTGGGCTGTTTTCTCAACAGTCAGTGGCTCTTGTATGTAAAGCTCTGTCCTATACATATGAATGTGAATGAATCTGTTTCTCTAGCCTACCCAGACTGACACAAGTGCCAAACAAAGATGTAGCAGGTCGAGCTCACCAGCCATTCCAAGGGAGGGAGATGAGGCAGTCCTCTCCCCAAACAACTGCTGCCCCGCAACCAGTGGACAGTCCTTCTCTGTCCTGGAGGCTTGTGGTGAATCCAAAAGGACCCAAAGGCAGGGAGTCGGTTTGGGTTTTCTGGCCAGGCTCAGTAGACTACAACGAGAGGGCAAACACCTGCACTCCCTTGGAAGTGGATCAAGATCTCTTCCTGCGGTGCTTCCCTGCTGCCCAGGGGTCACGGACCCAGATGGATGCCCTCTTCCTGACCTGTCAACCAACCACCAACCCCACTGAGCGCCCCACCAGGCAGCACCTGCCCAACCAACACCCCTCCCCCCGGTCCTGTGCTTTCCTCTTTCCCTACTTCCCAAAAGGCAAAGAAAAAAGGGCTGAGCCACCAGGCTGGGAGCTTCTCACCACGACCGACCTCCCGTCGGGGTGGAGGCGCACATCGGACTCTGCCAGGGAACTGCTGACGTCATCTTAATTATGAGCCCGAGTTCCCCCCGATGGAAATGCGGTGACTCCCCCTGACCTGTAAGAGAAGATGCCTGGTGGAATATATTCTGGATAATATATTATGCATCTACTTATCCGATCGTCCCCATCTGTGAGCTTAGCAAGGCAGTGCTTTGAAAGAAGGGAGGGAGGGAAAGGGGGGAAAGAGGGAAAAAAATGAACACCAGGCTTGAGAACACTCGCCTGGATCAGAGACCAGGGTGAGCTTTTCCCTCAGTGGTGCTTTGCATTCCATATGAAGCGAAATCTATTTCAGGTGCTGCTGAAAATGCAGAGAAAGTCGCAGGGACAAGAGTCCTAGGAATTAAGCTGGCCTCCATTCAGAGACGCCGAGTGGTCTCGCGCCATCTTTTCTGCATATTCATATTCACCAATGTGAAGAGGTCTTTGTGACCAAGAGAGAAGAAAAAGGGGAAAAAACTCCCTTGGGAAGTCTCATCTTATACGAATGAGGTCGCTCCTGTCAAGGGCCCCAGAGAAACGCAGTCATGTTATTAGGATCCAGCCCCTAGCAGTTGACTTTGTGCTATTCCTGCAGGGTATTTGCTGGCTGGGGTCACGGATGGCATGGGCTCCGAAAACAAGGCTCCTTCCCCACAGAGCCCTGAGTATTCAGCCTGTGGTTAGGACAACCGGGCAGCTCTCACAGCAGGTAACAGGTACAGGTGGCTGCTGTGGTACTCTCTGAACCAAGTATTCCCTCCTGCAAGAGCCGCATAACTGGTGGTTTCTCTCCACAGTCTTCTAAGGTATGTGGCTGCCATACTTTAAGGATACAGTCCAGGAAGGCATGACCAATCTTAGCACTCAAGAAGCAACACCCAATGATGCAGATGACGCAGCCACTTGCCTGATGCCCTGAAGGTTGGAGGTTCAAGTCTATCCAGAGTCACCCAGGGAGAAAGGTCCATCAATCTCCTTTCAAGAAAAGCAGCCATTGAAAACCCTTTGGGACACAGGGCCGCTCTGACCCTCGTGAGGTTGCCCTGAGTCAGTCTGGAATTAACTACAATTGTTTTATGTTGCTTTAACCAAGATGACTGAGTGGGCTACCTGTTGAGTCAGCACTTCAAATCCACCAGTCCGTCTGAGGAGGAACAATGGGGCTTTCTCCTCCAGTCAAGAGGGGGATGCCTCTTCCACGCACTGGGACACTTCCTCCCATCTCACAGGGCCTCTGTGAGTCATGGACATGAGTTTGGAGTTTGAGGAATTGGAATACAAAAAAAAAATCCCCCTTTCCCTAAATGTTGCCCACTTTCAGGTCAAACTTTTCCCCCCAAAGGAAGCCAACTCTGAAAGGAACAACTGTGCCTGTTCTAGAACATTCATAGGTGTCTCCGATGCAGCAGTGATGGATGTGACTGCTAGGCTTATGACTGTGGTCCAGGTGGGAACAGCTTTTCAGGAGGAAAGGTCAGGTTGTCCCCTCCCATAAAGATTCTGAAACCCAAACAGAAGTCCTGGCCATGGCGCAGAGTCCCACTGAGAGACCCCTACCCCGCAGGGCAGGGAAGAACCCAGCCGAGGGGTTTGACACTGTCCCTCTTTGAGAACAAAGCTCCTCTTCAGACCACTGACCTTGCCGCTAGCAGGACAAGATCTACCCGCTACACCGCCAGGGGACCCCAACTTTGGGGAACCTTCTTGTGACCTTCTCCCCCTTTCTCCAGCCATCGTTTCTGCAGTTCTTCAGTTCCGGAAGGTCTCCAGCAGCCCCTTCCGGTTTTCAGGTAGGAAACAAGGTGACAGAGGAGGGGGAGGCCTCCCCCCATCCCAAGAACAGAGCCTGAGCGACGGCAGGGGGAGGGCGAGCTTCCCCGGCCCCCCAAGTCAGTGCTAATCTATCCTTCCTCGCAAATTGCCTCCAAACTCCGGTAATAAGCACGCTCGCAGTTGGCTGATGAAATGTATTCTTCCGAAGCAATTTTGAAATCATCGTACCGGATGCGGAACCTTAAAGAAGGGAGAGAGCAGCAGAGAAGGAAAAGCCTGCAGCCAAGTCAGCCCGAGACGGAGCGGCGGCGACAGAATTTAATAATTAGGAAATGCAGTGTCATTTCTGAACGTTATTGCACCTTTGAAAAAACAGTATCACACCGAGGACTGCATATTTGATACCTGATTGATTTCAGATTTCAAGTCAACTGCAGCAAAATAATGAGCTGCTGCCGTGGGAGCTGCTGAGCGCCCGCTCCGAGCTGGGAGGGAGGCGGCGGAGAGCAACGCTGGGCCTGGTGCTTCCGAGGGGCTTGGAGGGGCAGCGGGCGGGGCTGGGACAGGACGCCTCAGAAACAGGGCTTGCCCCAGGGACTGCTGTTCAACTTGGGCTGGACCGTGCCCTTCCTTCTACTTCCCGCAGGAAGGCTGGGAGCCAGGGCCCCGACGTGCTGGGCGAAGGGAGCTTGTAGCCTCTCCCTGCACTGGCCCTCTTCCCAGCTTTTGGCTTTCCGAGAATGGGAACAGGTGGGCAGGGAAGGAGCTCACAGACTGTCCCCCCACCTTCAGCCTTTCCCCACCCCACCACACTCTTCAGCCCGATCTGATGCTCAGGACCTACTTCTGACTTTATTCAGGAGCTCAGAGCATTTGGACCCTGTGAACGGACCACCGGGCTTTCTGCTCAACAAAGACAGAGCCTCCCCTGGCATGTCTTAGACTGCGCCCTGCAGACTCTGCTGTGGGGCAGGGCATCCCCAGGAAGCCACCAATTCCACTCTCACGGAGACACGCCCTGCCTCATCCCAAAATGGATCCTGCAGCCCCTTCATGCTTTAATTTCTCATCCACCTTCATCGCTGCTTTACCAGGGGATCCCAGCTCCGATGACCCCAGGTGCGGCAGACCAGCTGTGCTCCCTGGGCTTTTCCGTGGCTGGTTTTTTGGAAGTAGATCACCAGGCTCTTCCTCTGAGGCACCTCTGGGTGGAATCAAATCTGCAACCCTTCAGTTAAAAGCCAAGCAAACACGAAGTAAAATGGCTTGCACTGCTCGCCCACACTTCAAGCTCTTCAAATGTTTGAGGGTGTTAGTCTGTGTCACATGTGCCCTACCCTAGAACCTTCAACTAGCAGTGACTTTCACTGAAGCTTTGAAAAACACGTGACATATCCTCAGCCCTGGACAAGTGGGTGTGGCCTACAAACCCCCTCCCCCCCCCCACACACACACACCAGGCCCTCACCATGGGGTGGGATAGCTCTAAGAGGTAGAGGCTACACCATTCACAGAGTTTTGCTGCAGGAACAAGTCTCCTTTGCCCACTGCGGGAGCTGCCCAGATAGGGAACACTTTATTGCTTGTGCTTCCTCCCCATTCTCCTCTATTTCCCTTCTGGGCTTTCCCAGCTTCAACAAGAAGATACCTACATCCTTGTCTCAGAGACTGGTCCTGAGAATCCCAACCTCTGAGGTTCCTAAGACATTGCCTAAGACAATGATGTCTTCTATTCCTTGTGTTACACTGTGCAAACCAATAGCCACTTGGTCAAGCTTTTCCATGAAGAGCTTGCAAAGTTCTTCTCAAGATGTCAGCCTTGGCCACTACTCAAGTCCTCCCTCAAGGCAAAAACATCTTGTTCCGTGAAGCTGGCAGTCTGTGATAGTCACCTTCCCGACACGATCGCTGAAGACAAAATGGGTACACAAAAGCAAATGTAGTGAAGGAAGCTGATGCCCAGTAGCAGAAGACATGGCATCTGGAATCTTAAAGTCTTGACGACAAACAAATGGCCAGCTAGCTGAGAATCAACAACGGAAGAAGCACACCAGCCTGTGTGATCATGAGGTGTCAATGGGACCAGGTATCAGGCATCAAAGAAGCAGAACAAAAAAAAAATCATATCATTGTGAATGAGGAGGTATGTGGAGAGAAGACCCAAAGCCCATCTGTGGACAATTGGACATCCCCTTACAGAAGGGTCACAAGGAAGAAACTAGCCCGTCAGGGTACAGTGCAGTACCAAAGAAACATACAACTTTCCTCTGGTTCTGTATTGTTTCCTCCCTTCCCACTATCATGATCCCAATTCTACCTCACAAATCCAGCTAGACAAGATCGTGTACACAGGTACAGATGATCTAGAAACACAGGGAATCCAGGGCAACAATGAAAGTATCGATATGATGGGAGTAAGAGAAAGGTAGGGGGAGAAAAGGGGAACCGATCACAATGATCTACATATAACCCCTCCCTGGGGGACCGACAACAGAAAAGTGGATGAAGGGAGATGTTAGTCAGGTAAAGACATGGAAAAAAGAAAAACTACTTCTAAATTATCAAGGGTTTGGGATGGAGGGAGAAGAAGGGAGGAGGGAAGTGAGGAGCAGATACCAAGGGCTCAAGCGTCAGGCACACCTCGGTCTCCAAAGTAACACCCTTGCTTTTCAACACTTAGGGGCAAGGATGGCCACTTCGTCTCACACGCTTTGGACCTGTCGTCAGGGAGAGGGAGAAGGGCATCATGCTTGGGAAAGTACAGGAGCAAAAAAAAGAGGAAGGTCCTCAAGAAGATGGACTGACTCAGTGGCTACAACAATGGGCTCAACCCGAGCTCATTGGTGAGGCTGGCAGAAGACCGGGTCCGCTCTGTCGTGCATGAGGTGGCCGTAGTCAGAAGTGGCTGGACAGCACCTAACAGCAATCACCGTTCAACCACAATTGCAGCAATGCATTGCCACGGAGCAGCAGGAAATTCAAGTTGGATTCAGAAGAGGAGCTGGCATAAGGTTACCACTGCTGACATTTTTTATTTTTGCCTGTGTTTTATTGGTTATGCAAAAACACCTGGCTGTGTGGACTGTAACCCAATGATATGGATATCATTGTGAAGAATGAAAACTCCCTAAAACTTCATTGTTCTCAGACAGAACCTGTACACGGACCGGAGGCAGTCATTAGAACCAGGGGAGGGAATACTGCAGGGTTTAAAATCAGGAGAGGTATGTGTCAGGGTTGGGTCCTTACTTATTCAATCTGTATGCTGGGCAAATAAGGTAAGAGGCTATATTGCGTGAAGGAGAATGCAGCATCAAGATTAGAGGAGAACTCATTGACACATGTGATTTGCAGATGGCACAACCTCACTGCGGAAAGCATTGAGGCCTGGAGCCACTTTCTGATGAAGATTAAGGATGGAAGCTTTAAGTGTGGATTAAAATGTAATGTAAAGAAAACCCAAACTCTCACAACTGGACCAATAAACAAATCAGGTCGTCAAGGATATCAGTTTTACTTGGGTCCACGATTAATGGCCATGGAAGCAATCAAATAACATTGCAACGAGCAAATCTTCTGCTCAAGAGATCTTTACAATGCTCAAGACCAAAAATGTCAGTTTGAAGACTAAGGAGCACCTGATCCAAACCATGGCATTTCGCATTACCTCATATGCATGTGCAAGCTGGTAAAATGATGGACCCCTCAGGACCAGTGGTGGAGTGGTAATATTGGGAGGGCACAGGGAAGGCAGGGTAGAAAGGGGGAACTGATCACCAGGATCTCCACATAACCTCCTCCCTGGTGGACAGACAACAGAAAAGTGGGGGAAAGGAGACATCAGACATGTTGTCTGTGTAAGACAAGACAAAATTATCAAAGGTTTATGAGAGAGGGGGGTGGGGAGGGAAGGGAAAAATGAGGCGCTGATACCAATGGCTTAAGTGGAAAGCAAATATTTTGAGAATGATGACAGCAACAAATGTACAAATGTGCGTCACACAATGGATGGATCGATGGATTGTGCTAAGAGTTGTATGAAACCCCAGTAAAATGATTTTTGTAAAAAAGAAAGTTGGTAAAATGAATAAGGAAGGCTGTAGAAAAAATGGATGCTTTGGAATTTGTTATTTTGGATGAATATTGAAAGTGTTATGGATTTCCAGAAGAACAAGTCAATCTGTCTTAGAAGACACATAGCCAGAATGCTCCTTATGAATGGGAATGGAAAAACTTGCCACTGTGGACAGTGTCCCAGGAAAAAGGGCATTAAGCTTAGTAAAGCACAGGATCAGAATAAAAAACAGGAAGACCCTTGATGAGAAGGATTGGCACAGTGGTGGCAGCCATGGGCTCAAACATAATCTCTTCGCAAAAGAACGATTGCAAGGATGACTCAGGACCAGGCAGCATTTCAACCTGTTGTGGATGGGTTTAAAGCAAACTCAGTGGTACCAACCAACAACCACAGCCAGCACGACTTTGCCACTGGGGTCCTCAATGCAGTGCCAGACCTTTCATTCCTCTTGATCAGAGTACTCTACTGCGCCTCCAGGTCCTGAGACTGTGTGTGCTCTTTCCTCCTGTCATGTAGTGTCCTGCTGGTTAGTGTGAAACTCCCAGGTCTTCTGGCCCAAATTGTGAAAGGACAGTCTGTGTTAGTCTGGGTAGACTAGAGAAACAAATTCATAGACACTCATATGTATATACGAAAGACGTTTATATACAAGAGCAATTGCATACTGAGAAAACGTCCCAGCCCAGTCCAGATCAAAGTCCGTAAGTCCGATATTAGCCCACATGTCCAATACCAATCTATAGAATCCTCTTTAGACTCACAAAATACATGCAATGACACCGAATGCACCAGGCCAGTGGGTGGGGAATCTTGTGGATCCAGTGGTGTTGGAAGGGTCTCCACATGATTCCTTCAGCTCCTTGGCCACAGGGTCTTGTAGTGTAGTGTAGTGTAGTGTAGTGCCATGTGTTTTGACAGTAGAGCATCTTTCAAAGAATGAGTGGAGAGAGAGAGATTGTCTCCAGCCTCCAAGGAAGAAGTTCCCAGAATCCTAAGGAGAAGGCTATGATCCAATTGACAGACGAGGCTCCACTCCTTCACTCTTAATCCTCTCAAGTCTCAAATTGACACCAGATTATGTAACTACCACACAATCCCAGCCTTATTTACCATGGCCTGGATAAACACACCCGCTACATCTTGATCCATATTGATATGCACATTAGACAGGAGAGGATCCAAGATACAGCCTACGGCAAATTATAGAGACCTTAGATTGGCAAAAATCCATTCATTAAGTCCTGTGAGCCCATTTGATCAGCCTGCTGTTTATCCATCTAATTGTCATCATCACACCCACATTTCCTCTACGCCACAGTACCATAAGAAATTTCACCAAATCATCTACAGAAATCCAGGCTCAGCATCTAAAGGTCTGAATGGAACCCTGGCATCTTCCTGCACCCCCCGCTATGTCTCTTCCTATGCTCCATCTCCATGTTATCATTTCCAATGAGGGGTCCCATGCACTGCATCTTCTCTGGCAGGAAAGGGGCTTAGTGTTCTCATAGGAGCTTGAGAAGACCTGGCTAAGAGACTGGAATTAGAGGTCAGTGGTGGAGTTTGCCTGTCAAATGCCAAATAAAAAATAATTTAGGTTTTCTGGTCAGGCTCTGCAGTAACTATTCAACTTTCCTCTGTCTTTATATGCAAAAGCAGCAAGAGGCAGCACAAAAAAACAATGGGTGTGGCTGCTTTCCAATAAAAGTTTATGTACAGATGCTGAAATTTGAAATGCACCATTCTCACACATTACGAAATATTATTTTTGTATCTTTTCCCGCACCTTTTAAAATTGCACGAATCATTCTTTACTCCCAGAACATATTAAAACAGCCGGTGGACAGGATGTGGCCCACGGCCACCATTTTCAGACTCATGCTGTAGAGCAAGAGCACAAGCTGTCCTGTCCAGCTGTGTGGTCTTGAGCAAACCCCTTTCAGCGAGGCTCTACTCCCTCTCCAGGGGGCTGACCAAGGCTGGAGACGGTGCTGGGAGGGTGGGAGTGGGGGGTGAACAGTTGATGTAGGGACTGGCTCTCCCTCCCCAGTCCTCGGTCCTCTGATGACTCTCATTGCCTGTAGACGTTGACTGGGGATTTCAGTCAGGTGTTGCCCGTGAATGAGATATGGAAGAGTTACTCTGTGATCCTCTCACTCTCCGTGATCTCTCTCAAATTCCTGACAGGCATCCAGAGAGGACATCTCCAGTATTTTCATCATGCACCCACCCCAAGAGGTAGTGAGGAGCCCTTATGGTGCAGTGGGTTAAGCATCAAGCTGCTATCTGAATGCACAGCAATTCAAATCCACATACTGTTCAGAGAAAGGTCATTGCTTCTCTAGAGATGACGACCTCAGACTCCCTAGGGGACAGGTCTGCTCTGCCCTGACAAGGTCGCCCTGAGTTGAACTTGATGGCATGGATCTGCATTTTCTTTGGAGATGCAAATGGTCGCAGCCAAGAGGCTGCTCTTGACAATTCATCAGTTGGCCTGGTAGTCTCCAAATCTCCAAGCTAAACTCACAACCAACCAGTCTGTTCCAACTCGTACTCCACAGACTTGATAGGAGTAAGCTTGTTGTAGAGTTCAGGAGCTAGCAGGCTAGTGGATTCTGAATTTCCATTCCCCTTCCCCCACCATCAATGATCTGGGATGGAAGAGGTGGAAAGATCAGCCACCTAAGAGGTAGAAGGGGGAGAGAAGGAGCAGGCAGCCTTTACAGCTCTGCCCTTGGGCCATTTTGGATTGTCTTCCTCTGGTATGGATGCCACCTCACTCCGTCTTTGGTGTCTCCCAAAGCTGGGAAGATTCTGACACTGGAATCATTGTCTTTTGGGGTTCTTGGGCCCCTCTTTCCCAAACACCATCAAAGGTCAGGATGGTTATTTTTTAAATGATCCCCCATTAAAAATCCTTATGGGGCACAATTTCTTCTCCCACACACAGGGGGTCACCCTGAACTGCAACCAGTTCCATGTAAATTCCTCCTGGACTCAATTCCCTGTTTCCTTCTGTGGTTGGGAATGAAATTGTCAGCAAGGGAGGACAAAGTGTGTCTGTTTTTAGCTGCCTGAGAAGCAAGCTGTAGCCCAGATGGTTGGCACTGCCCTTGCTCCTGGTGCCTGCATCCTCACCAGTGCTGTGTGGGGCCCACTGAGAGCAGGGTCCGTCTTCTCCTAAAACAGGACTCCTGCTGCCCTCTGCACAGGCACCAACTCTGGGTTGGCAATGAATTCTGGGAGAAACTTGAGCTCCCATTCCACGTTCAAGATTTACAGTCCTTTTGCTGGGAAATCATGTTATTCCTACCCTTGAACACACCAACCCCCTAAATCCAAGAACCTCAGCTTTTGGAGGGGGCTTACAAGTCATCAAGGACCACAACCCCACTTCTCTCTCCAAACCCCATCTAGACATCTGAGGCGTGAAGGAGCAAGAGCCTCCTGGCTCTCCACTCTGGTGGCTCTGGCCACCTCGTGCTGTCTCACTGGATTGGATAGCAATGGAGGCACTGGAAAGGCCCAGGAGAAGGACTGGCAGTGTGCTGAGAGGTGAGATGACAAAATTGCATTTCCAAACACGGGTCTCCCAGACCTAAAGGTGAACAAAAAAACTGGACAGATGATGGAGGCCTTTTGAGTTTTTGATGGGCGTTCATGTCTCCCTTGATGAAGCCTGGCCTGGCTTCCACTTAACAACATGCATGTGGTATATGTTCCTACTTGTGTTAAAAAATTAATTTGCTCACTTCATAACTCACTGTTTGCTTGTATTCTGTGATCCTACAGAACTAAGTCATGACTCAGTCAAGTCACAGTGAGTTTTTTAAATCATTTTATTGGGGGCTCATACAACTCTTATCACAATTCATACATACACTCATTGTGTGTCAAGCACATTTGCTATCTACTTGAGCCCTTGATATCAGCCCCTTATTTTTATCCCCTATATTCCTGCTCCCCCCTCCCTCATGAGCCCTTGATAATTTATAAATAACTATTAGTTTGTCATATCTTACACTGTCTGATGTCTGCCTTCACCCTTTTTTTTGTTGCCCATACCCCAGGGAGGAGTAGATCCTGATCATCAGTTCCCCTTTCTATACCACCTTCCCTGCACCATCCCAGTATCACCGCTCTCACCACTGGTCCTAAAGGGATCGTCTGTCCTGGATTCCCTGTGTTTCCGATTCCTATCTGTAGGAGTGTACATCCTCTGGTCTAACCAGATTTGTAAAGTAGAATTGGGATCATGATAGTGGAGGCGGGGAAAGAAGTTTTAAGAACTAGATGAAGGTTATATGTTTCATCCTTGCTACACTGTACTCTGACTGGCTTGTCTCCTCCCCAAGACACTTTTGTGAGGGAATGTCCAGTTGCTGAAAGATGGGCTTTGGGTCCCCAATTTACACTTCCCCTTATTCACAATGATATGGTTTTCTGTTCTTTGATGTCTGATACCTGATCCCGTTGACACCTTGTGGTCACCCAGGCTGGTGTGCTTCTTCAATGTGGACTTTGTTGCATCTGAAATAGATGGCTGCTTATTTACCTTCAAGCCTTTCAGACTCCAGATGCTATCTTTTGATAGCCAGGCATCACCAGCTTTCTTCACTATGTTTGCTTATGCACACATTTGTCTTCAGTGATCATGTCGAGAAGGTGAGATTATGGAATGCCAGTTTAATAGAACAAAGTGTTCTTGCATTAAGGGAGTACTTGAGTGGAGGCCCAATGTCCATCTGCTACCTTAATACTAAACCTGTAAATATGTTCTCGTAGATCTATTTCCCCATCATTATATATAAATAAATTAACATATGTGCATTTCTGTATTTAGACCTCTATAAATGCCCTTTGCCTCCTAGTTCTTTCCTCTATTTTCTTTTACTTTCCTCTTGTCCCACTATCATAAGGTGATCAGACATCCCACTTTTAAACAATTTGTCCCATGTCCCACAGAGTTTTAAAGTTAAATATATTACAATACTATTCTATGAACATTTTTGTTGCTCCATATAGACCAAATTTTTAATCAAGAACCCCCACTCCGCTGGTCAGTGGTGTCCCACTTAAAATCTGGTCACTTTACATCATTCAGCCTTCATTTGGGTTTCAGTGATCTCTCATGGTTACACAGCCTTTGATCAAGCCCTTTCAGGCCTCCTACACCCTCCTCACAATCATTTTTGGATCATCTGCTGGTCCCTTGTCCATGGGCTGGTCAACACCACCTCCTTTCCCCCACTTCCCGCTCTTTCATTGTGTCTCCAGTGTTGTCCCCTGTAGGGCTATAGGTCAGTGAGGGATGTGAGAACCATCCATTCCATTGTTTTCTCCTCTGGACTGTTCATCTAGCCTATCTTATCTAGAAAGACCTGCAGAGATAACAATATGCACAAAAACACAAGACATAGCTAAACAAAACAACAAAAGAAAACAAACGACAACAACACAAAAACCAATGAAAAGAAACAAAAAGAAAAACCTGTAACTAGTTCAAAATCTGTATGTTGACCACTAGGGGTGTCCTCCAGTTGAGTGTGATGGGATGCCATGCTCCAAAATCTGTCCGTGGCACTTCCACGAGACCTCCCTGCTCTAGTTCACCCGCTGTTCTGCTGCACGGCCTTAGTGTTTTGCCTCAGTGTGGTAGGGTCAGATTGGGCACCAATTTCCACACTGTGGCTCCAGTGCTGTCCCCTGTAGAACATGGGTCAGTGAGGGATGTGGTGTCTCATAGTGCGACCGGCCATATGGTGCTCTCTATGCATTGGCTCCTCTGAGCAGGAATATCATCCTCGGGGCTTGGTGGACCAGGATGTGTTCCACTTCCTCTTCCTCTCCCTTCATTTGCTTCTGTGTGCTCTGATCAGACATGTCCCTCTTCCCTGAGCTGCAGCTTCAGTGCTGTCCTCTGAAGTGAATTCTTCTGTAGGAGCTGCAGTGTTTTCATGGTCTCATTGACATATGAAAGTTGGACCTTGAATCAGGAAGACTGAAAAAGCAAAGCATTCAAATGTTGATGCTGGAAAAGAACGTTGAACGTACCATGGACTTCCAAGGGAACAAACAGTTCTGTCTTGGACGAAGTACAGCCAGAAGGCTTCTTTGAGACAAGCATGGAGAGGCTTTGTCTCCCATACTTGGGCAGGTCATCAAGAGAGATTAGTCCCAGGCCAAGGACATCATGCATAAATCAGAGGGGCAGAGACAGAGAGGAAGACCCTCGGTGGGATGGACTGAAGCAGTGGCCAAAACGGTGGGCTCCAGGGTCAGAACAATGGTGAGGCTGACACAGGACTGGCAGTGTATGAAAGCTGCTGAGTTAGAACTGACTCGAGGGCAGCAACCCACAAGCAAGAAGTCACTGTGTGTCAAAGAGAGTGGAGGGACCCCAACAACAGCAGGAACTCAGACTCTCCCCCATGCATCTGTGTCATTGATGTGAACGTAAAACCATGGGCAACAAGATTAGCAAGGAGAGAGCAGACCTTCCACAACCTTTTAGAAGGATTTCGGGGGCTTTCAACATGAAGAATAGTGATGAGAAACATCTGTTCTCCATATGAAAAAGTATCAGAAAGCGTCTCTCTAATCAAGGCTGTAATGATGTCGTAATAAAGATATAGATCTGAGGTGCACTCAGCAAGAGCAGAGATGTACTTGAGTCCCCATGAACATTTACTAGATGATACGGGGGTCACTTGGGAATTCTTGGGAAATGGGTGATCCCTCTGAGAGAAAACAAAGCAGTACAACAAAATAGAAGCCTAGAATTTGGGGAATAAAGTGAAGACTCATTGTACAGTGTTGTGGAGGAGGTCATCATAAAGAAGAGAAATTGTTGTTGTTGTTGTTGTTGTGGTTGTTGTTCTTTGCAGTTGCGTCAGTTCCAACCCCCAGCACTCACATAGGACAGGGTAGACTGTCCCATAGGCTCTCCAAGACTGAAGCCTTGCTTAATTGACAGAGAAACCATGTACCCTACAATTCAATGGTTTGGATACATTAAAAAGGGTTGTGCAATCATCACGATTTTAGAGCAGTCCCTTCTTTTTCGTCCTCGTGGCTATTGACTCATCATTTCCCCCTCAGCCTCCCCTGCCATAACCCTAAGAAATGATTTTTCCAGTTACTCTCTGGGTAGATTTTCTTAGGCTAAATTTCATATGAAGCCCATCATGCAAAAAAGAAAGTCAGCAGCACAATAAAATACAGACAAGTCTCAATCTAAAAGAAAGAAGAAAATAATAAAAACTAGAACAAATTAAAAATGGATCAAAAGGGCTCAAGTGGAAAATATTGGGAAATGCATGTGGAAATATGTGTGCAAATGTGCTTGATACAAATGATGTACTGAATGTTGTAGTAGCTGTAAGAGCCCCCAATAAAATTTAAAAAAAGAAAAAAAAAGGATCAAAAGGGAAACAATGATGCTAAACTGGACCCTAATTCTATGTGCATCACTTCCGTCCCTGAGCCACTCTGCCTGAGGGTGAACAAGTCTATCCACATCCTCGGTCAATGGTCCAAGAGAATTCAATGGAGGCTTAACTGCCATGGAGACTTTCACTGTCATCCCATAGGCTGAACTCTTCATGGGAGAAAATCACCAGGACTTATGAGTCCTGCAAAACTATTGCATGGGATGGAACTGCCAACGTCAGCAGTCGAGTGCTGAACCACTGCATTACCAGGGCTGGAAATCCAAAAAGGAAATTAATTAAGAGATTTGACCACATAACATTAGTACTTATTTGAAAAAGTAACCGGTGGCACCAATGGCACTGAATGATCGATGTAGAACTGTTGAAATGTATGTGCTCTCATCAAAGGACTGAAAAAGCAGAATACAATATCTTACAGTATCAAAGTATAGCTATACAAAAGGAGTTTTAATAAATGTACCTGAAAAAATAAATTTCTTTATGAGAAATTTATGGAAAAAGAGTAGGCAGAAGATATGAAGGGAAGAAGATATTGAACCAATGAACCTATGAAAAGATGCTCACATTCATATGAAAAATACAGACAAAGAAAAAATGGTATCGTTCACAAGATTGCTAAAATAGAAGGAAAATAGTATCTAGAATGCATGGGTTGAAATCTAGAAATCTAGAAATGGAGTTGGAGATCCGAATTAATATTAGACTTTTCATTGTTAATTTTGCAGCCTTTCTGATGCCACCCACATTGATGAATTGTGGTCCAGACCCCCCACTTCTAAGAACGGATTGAGGGAAAAGATTCACACACCTACAGAAAGGTAGATAAAACGTGTTTAATGAGGCATTGTACTAGCAAAATAATAATAATCTTACCTGAAACAGGCTAAGTTCCCTATAAGTCAAATGAGAGAAAAATAGCCCTGCATTTGATCTCCCTTCTGATCTATTTAAATTTGTTCTTGTTTTTAATATCTTCTACCTTCTTTCTGATTGACATTTTCCTATGTCTTATTTTGTTATTGTTGTTAGCTGTCGGTGGCGTGTTTTTTGTTTGTTTTTATGTTTTTCTGAATGTGAAATCCGGTCTCGGTAAATCGATAGAGACAGTAGCTGGATTAATGGTTCCTTGGGGTCTGACAAGGGATCTTGAGGGGGGATGTGGGAGCTAATATTGACGCCTACAAGACTAAAGAAAATGTTCTGAGACTGATGCGTGATGATTGTACAACTCTTCCTGATGTGATAGCACTATTAAATTGTAGGATATGTGAATTATGTGCCAGTAAAACTGTTGGGGGTGGGGTGGGGAATGATACTGCTGCATGCCTCTCCTGGAATGCTGTGCACACGGTAAGGAGGCAAAGAAGGTCAATGTTCAGCGCAGATCAATATCCAATGATCAAAGCAGGCCAACACCCAATGCTCAAGACAGGGCCATGTGATGCTTTTTCCAAAAAGCAGCAGCTGCAGACAGAGACTTGGGGCTGACACACTGTGCAGAGATGTGTGCACAGACACAAGTTCAGCTGGGTCCCCGGGGAGACCTTCAGGGAGGAGGGAGGACGCCTCCCACACTGTGACCCTGGGAGCCCGAGACCGCGAGTGGGTGGGTGACCCAGGGTGAATGCAGGAGCAATCTGGTCTCTTACTTGAAGCACTCACTCCCATCATGCCTAGAGAGAGAGCAGTGGGATTCGAGGAGGCATTTACTTTTTATGCTTCCTGTATTTCAGAAACAATTGTTTTGTGTTTTAAACAGTAAGAACAAACATCTGGTATAAGACACGTGTTCAAGAAGTTGCATTGTTTCAACCAGTGTGATGTCAACAATTCCACCCATCGTTGCCAGTCACGTGGCAGCTGTTGTGCTCCAAGGAGTCATCGCTTCCTCTTCCGGAGCCTTAAGGGGAAGCAGAGAAGAATGTCCGTCCCACCCGCCCTGGCGAGCTCTGTGTCTCACTGAGTCGGCTTCCCCCTGTCAGTCCTTCCAGACCCCTTAGCCAGTGTGCGGTGGTGTTCACCAGAAGAAATGGGATGGGCACCTCTGGCAGGGTCTCATCCAGTGTCCGAGAGAGTCTCTCGGGAGACCTCCATCCTTCAGCACTGTGTAGCTAGGGTCACGTTGGTGCCCAGAGCAGCCAACCATTCACCACTTTGAGCCCTTCTTTCTGAGGGTCCATTGGGCCCTGAGTGGCCAACTTGTCGGGAATCTCCAGGACTTTCTCCAAGGTAGCATGTTCCGGCAGCCCCTTCAGTGCCAGGCAAACCACAGGCAGTTACATGGGTCTGGCTCTGTGCTGCGCAGAGGGGCGCACGGCCAGTGTACACACAGGAACAAGATGCAGTCTTCAACGCAAAGCTGTCACGCCATGCAAAGGAGAGGCCAGCAGGCTCCGAAACATGCAGCCCCGCCCTCTCCATCCAGTGGAAAGAAGTGGATCGTGGATTGGTTGGCCCTCCCCCTAGCCCCTCTCAGAAACACAAGAAAACTGCGCCATCAAGCCGATTCCGACTCCTAGTGCCAGGAATGGGCAGGGTAGAAGCTCTCCTGTGGGACTCCAAGCGTCTAACTCTTGACGGGAGTAGAGCGCCTCGTCTTTCTCCTGCACCGCGGTGGACGGTGCTTTGGAACTGCTGGACTTGGCAGTTAGCAGCCCGATGTGCAGTTAGCACCACGCCACTCAGGCTCCTGCCGCACCCTGAGACCTGGAAGCACACCTCGGAGTGCGAAAGGCCTGTGCCTTGCGGGGCTGACAGTAGCTGACTTCTGGGGGTGGAGCCCCGGGGCGGGCTCTGGTCGCTATCCCCTTGATCAGCAGCCGCGGGACAAACTAAGCAAGCAGTCCCACAGGAGCTTTGGTAGGCCCGTGAGTGCAGCATTGGTCTATGGTTTGAATCCACCCGGAGAAGAAAAGTGAGGCTGTCTGCTTCTATAGAGATCCCAGTCTCGGGAGCAACCCCACGCTATCCTATAAGGTGCTGACGAGTCGGACCCAGCTTGATGACAGAGGGCTCAGATAGTGGTTTCTTAGTCCCGGGCCTCTTAGCATGAATGAGCGCGGGCACCGTTCCGGCAGGCAGTCTGGAAAGGGGAGAGGATGAGGCGGCTGAGCATCCCAGGAAGTGACTGCGCCAAGAGGGCTGAGCTCAGCGTTTGGGCTCCTCCTCCAGTAGGCAGTGTGCCCTGCTAGCTGTTGTCACAGCCCCCTTGCCCTGTGGCTCTCTCATTCACAAATGTCCAGTCAGTCCTACCCACCCACAACCCCACCCCCAAGGCGGGAGAAAAGGATGAGGGTAGATGCCTCTTCTGTGGAGAACGTGGCCTGCAGGTGGGGCCTCCTGTTTCCTCGGATCATCCCTGTGGACAAACAGAAGGGACCAGAAGTTGGCCCATGAGAGATGGAAGGCAGCAAGCCAGGTGTGAGCTCAGTTTAATTCCACCAGCCATGAATCCTTCTCAATGACGTCCAGTGGACTACGGACACTTGATGAATATTAAACAGCAACAGCAACACATCAGAGACCACAGCTCCTGGGCCCCTTTCCAAAAACACGCCACAGCACTGAGGAAGTGTGGGGTGCCGGCACCCACAATCAGACGAGTCCAAGGGGGGGGGCGGTGGTGGTGATTGTGTAATTGAGAAGTAAAATTACAGAGACATCAGACAAGATAAGGCATGTAGTTGCTCACCTTCCGCCGGCCATGATCTCAGCAGTCAGGTCCTCGCAGAGAGAGCGAAAATATTTCCAGTCACGGCTTCTATACAGCTAGAGGATGTGCGAGCCCCCTAATTAGATCATAACAGGAAAGGGTGGTACCACAGGAATACATGCAGTAGGAGGGGGACTAGCTAGTGGTATACAGGTGACAAGATCAGCAGACTCTAAAGTCAAGATGGCCACTTAACCTTGATCCTCTTTGAGTTTGCTTGACCTTGACTTTGGGCTTTCCTTCAGGGGAATAAGTCACTATCCTTATCAGCAGGTAGTGGGCCCCAGCTAGGGTGGGGCAGATTATAGGGCCTGATTGCTCTAGATGGCTGAACCCTCATGCAGATAACCTCTGACGTCCAAGTGTAGATAGCCATTGGCCCTGTGTTAGCCAGCAGCACCTTAGGTCTGGCATATAATATGGGGGGATAACCTGGGGAACAACCGTTCTGTATCCCACAGGGACAGGCACCCTGCCTGCTGTCATGCTCACAGCCCCCGCTTGGGTTCAGAGGGCTGCCCGCTGCCTCGGCCCATGCTTGGTGGGGTCCATGCACCTTAAAAAGTGGGGAGGGGCAGCAGGAGAAAGAGGAGCAGCAATGGCCTCCTTCCTACCTTCTTCCTTCCAACTAAGTGCAATTCAACATGAGCCTGTGAGTGTGACAAAGTGTAACTGTCCCCACAGAGTTTTCAAGGAGGGATCTGAACCGCCCGCCTCTCGGGGACTCTGGCCAGTAGCTCTTATCTCAGCAGTTAGTCCATGAACCCCACCACCCTCAGCTTGCCTCAGTGCCCTCCCCCACCCCTCCACGTTCCCCTACACCCCCCATCTAGGAGGCCACTGTTTCTCCCCTGGGCTGTCAGTTCTGCTCAGTGGATCCTGGCTGCCTTAAGAGGTGTGCGGACCCAGAAGGAGGTTGGTGATTAGCTGGTGGAGGGGAGCGAGGTGGTCAGGGAACCCAGGAGGGCAGAAGAGAGTCTGCTGCTCCCAGGGAAAAGACAGAGGAAGGGGCCTTCAGGAAGAGGGCCTCCAAAAGAAAAGGTTTGGGGGGCTGAGCCCCGGTGGCGTAGTGGTTGTGCGCGGGACTGTAGCCCACTGGGATGGAGGTTCAATTCCAGCTCCACAGGGGCAAAGGATGGGTCTATTACTCCCACCACCAGGGCAGTGATGCCCTAAAAAAACAAACAAACAAACAAACAAAAAACCCAAAAAAAGAAAAGGTTCGGAAGGGGCAGAAAGAGGATCAGAGTGTGGGAGGATGGAAGATCTCATCCTCCTAAGGCATCCCCAGAGTGCCCTGAGAAGGCAGGTGGGTGCTCAGGGCCCCAGGGCTGGCCGGGTACTGCACGGTACGAGGGGGCTTTGCTCAACTGGTGTCTGCTTTGCTCAGCATATTTTCCAAAACAACCAAACATGCACATGCTGGGCTTTGAAATGTTCATGGAAAAATTCCATTGCCTTTTCATTTCATTTCTCCATGAACTTTCGGAAGCCTGGCGCAGGCACGCCCGCATTTCGGTCTGTTGTTTTTCCAAAAGCCCCGTGGGGAGCAGTTCGACTATGCCACATAGTGGGGCACCATGAGTCAGAACTGGCTGCCCCAAACCAAAGCCAGACCCAAGCTCCAAAGAGCACACACCCCGCCCTGGAGTCCAAGCACTGCCCTGATGGCTTTCCAGGACGGTCACTCTTCCAGAGAGCAGGAAGTGCCCACAGTCCCCTGTGCCGTGACCAGCGAGCACTGACTTTGTGGTTCGCGACTCAATGCATAGCCCCCCCTTCACGTAGCTGCCTCCCAGGGCTTGGTAGCCATGGCCACAAAAGCCTGTGGCCCTGCAATTCCAGAGGTCAGAACGCCAAACCTGCTAAGGCTCCAGGGAATGGCGATCCCTGACTCCAGGGAGTCAGGATGGGCAGGGCAGGGGATATTCCAAGTTTTAGACTCGGGCCCTGGCCACAAGGCGCGGCCTCCTCGGGGTGTCTGCGGGGAGCCCTTTCTACTCCTCCTTTAAACCCCTCGTCATTGAATTAGGGTCCACTCTACGCCTCGTGCTAACGTGAGTCTTCTTGTGCAGTTTGCGTCTGCAGGTCTCTTTCGCAGATGCTGAGGTTTATGAATGACGCCCTGGTGGTGGATTGGTTACAAGCTGAGCTGCAATCCTGGGGGGTGGGAAACCACTGGTAGCGGCTTAGAAAGTCACAAGGGTCGCTGTGAGTGAGCAGTGAGTCAGTGGCAGTGAGAGCTAAGGTTTACGACGACTGGCACCTATCTTCTTCGGGGACACAGACCTCCCAGAATACTGCGTGTGCTCTATGCACGCACGCATGCAAGAACACATACATGCTACTCTGTGATCTCGTTTGGGAAAAAGAAGGTTGATTACTGTACTTCTACAAAACAGCGCAGAGGCCCCTCCACCCACGCAAGGTGTGCTTGGAAACTGTTCCCTAGTTGAAATTGACCGGCTGACGTGGCTGAAGGAGCCCTGGGCGTGTGTGGATGACAACGCCGTCTGCGATCCACAGCAACTACCTTCACAGCCACCAGCCGCTCGACCAAAGACGGGGTTTTCTGCTCTGCAAAGTGTTTCACTCTGGAACCTCTCGGCAGCCCCTCGGGTCGTCAGGCGTCAGCGTGGGCTCCAAGGCGGTGAGTTGGAGGTGGGATGGCTGATCTCGCTAAGAGCACTGCAGCCATTGTCACCGAGGTTCTGCTGTTTTTCTCTGATACCTCGAAGGTTCCGTGCTGACCCGCTGGGGGCAGAACCACACAAAGCGAAAGCTGAGAAATTGCATTTCCACCCCCGAGAGAGGGAATCAGGAGCTTGAATTTAACAAGATCCCTATGGGATTCTTCTAGATCCCTGTGTGGCTGGCCTGCATCCATGCGATTGAAAGTCAATCTACCTGGAGTGGAAATGCAAACGCTCAGACTGGAGTGAACTGGTTTGAAGCTTGATCCAGAAGCTTCCCTGCCTTCTGTCCTCTCCACCTGCCTCTGGGAGCTTGCTCGGGTCTGGTCTGGTTATCCCAGGCCAAGGCTCACGGCGCAGTGTCTACCACCTGTCCCATGCGTGTGTGCACTCATGTGCAGATCCCAGTGTCCATGTGTGTCTCTTCGCCGAAATATAGTCACGTGGGTCAGAAACATCTATCCAATTTCGGTGTCCATAAATGGTTTCGGCTGCATTTGAGTATGCAGGATTTCCTTCCCCACTGTATGCACAGTGCTTTGCTCTTCCTCCCTCCCTCCTCTGGTAAGCAGAGTCCTTGGCCTTGCACATGGTTAAGGCCTCCTGCTGCTAAGGAGGACGCTCACTGAACAGCTGCGTGTATCAGCCTCGTTACCTCACAAGACAGGCCTAGGGGTCTCTCCAAAGAAATAGTCACTGCCCCACATTAATAAAAATAAACCACAAGTTAGAACAAAATTGACAAGCCACCTATAAAAGTTGAGCTCCACCCATCACAAGGATCAACTAGAACCCCCTCCCAGGGGGGTGAATAACAGAAAAGTGGGGGCGGGGTGATGGAGAACGATGTAAGATATGCACTAAATAACCTATAACTCATCAAGGGTTCTTGAAGGAGGGGGAGGGGGAAGAAATGGGAAGCAGATATCAGGGTCTCAAGGGGGAAAAGAATGCTTTGAAAATGATGACGGCCTAAGTGCAAATCTGCTTGACACACTGGAAGAATGTATAGATTGTGATGAGATGTAAGAGCCCCCAACAAAAGTGTGTGTGTGTGTGTGTGTGTGTGTGTGTGTGAAGTTGAGCTCCAGGGAAGAACTCTCTGCTAGAAAAGTAACAAAGGCCATCCTTTTGGAAACCCCATCTTCGACTTAAGCCACTTCAAGGGGCCAACGGAAGGGTCTTGTCATTTTTCTAGGGAAGGGCCCTCTGCTTCCTCAGAACCCAGCAGGCTCCCTCCTCGTGCTTCCCGGCCCTGGGAGGCAAAATCGCGCCGCGTTCTTGGGAAGGGTGTTCAGAAACACCAAGCAAGTGCCACTCTGAGCAGCGGATTCTTGGCGGCCAGTGAGTGGTGCTCAGGTTGTCGCCCAGGTTAGGTCGCTCTCCCCCCTTGTGGCCAGTGGCAGCACTGCAGCCTTCGTGCAGTCAGTAGCCTGCTCTGGCACAAGGAGGCCTGGGGCCGGCGAAGCACACATTTTACCAATATATAATAGAGATGAGCACCTCCTCAAAGGCTCCCCGGGAGTTTTTAATTGGACTGGCAATAGTCTTCTTTCATAGGCTTGTACACAATGTTCTTTTGTTAAAAGCGGGCCAGTTAAAGCTATTTCTGGGTGCTTTGTTCATAGAACAGCACAAGTTAAGAAACCAGCCCAGGATTTGTCTCTCCTCCCGCCTCACGGTAAGAAAACCACGTCGCTGCCACTTTCTGAAGAGGAGCTCCCGAAGACGTGGCAGCCTCCTGAGAAACCAGTTGTCTGCAGGTCGTCTCCGGCGGAAGTCACCCTGCGCACAGTTCCGGGCCGTCAGCAGCGCCCACCTGAATCCCATGGGGCCAGTGGCAGGCCTGGTGTGGACACTTGCTTCCTTTCTCTGCATCTCGTTCTTGCCCATGATGGGGGAGAGGGGATGGCTACCTTCGCCTCAGGGTTGTCCAAACCTCCTACGATATCCGCTTTGGGCCAGAGAGAGTCATCTGGAAGCCAATCGGCAGGGGCAGGGAGGCCTGGGCTTGTCCCCTCCACCTTCTGCAAAGGGGTGGGAGCTGGGGATCAGGAGCAACGTGGGACATTCCTGCTCTGCCCAGGGAGGGCCCGACCTGGGAAGAGGGAGGTCGCCTTAGCTGTGAGCAAGACCCCCTCCCCATAAGAGGCGACTGCTGGTCGGGGAGACTGGGGCAAGGGTTAGGGCAACTCAGGGGTTCGGGGACAGAAAGCCGGATCTGATGCTGGAAGCCATGTCTTCCGGGTGGTTCTGGATGGGAACTATGTTCTGGACGCCTGACTTGAAATATTCCACTGTATTGCTTCCTTGAGGACATAAGTGTTTGGTAGGATCTGACCACTGGGGCTCAGGAAATGTAGTCTCTGTGTCCTGGAATCCATCTTCATTTATCTCTGCAGCTCTTTTGAAGTAAAGAGATAGAGAAGATTTAAAAAATGACAAACCCTCATTGGGGGTTTTCTGAAATGCCATCCCAGGAGTACAAGGTTCTCACAGACGCTACTCTCTCCAGGAGAGAGGAGGCCACGAAACCGCAGGCTGGACCCAGAGTCCTCAGGGTCTGTAGCCCTGACAGTGCACTGGACCTGCTCGGAAAACCACAGAGCAGCAGCTGAGAAAACAGCCCCTGCTGAGGGCTCTGCACAGCTGGTAGCTGCGTGCCCTCTACTGGGATACCAGGAGAAGACAGGCTGGCGCAGGCAGCTCTCCACCACCGACTGACAAGTTTCCCGGATTTCCTGCCTCCCCTGGAATGGCCAGTCGACATCCAATGTCTGCTGCACCTTACCTGGGGCGCGGGCTTCACTGCTGAACAGAACACACAGACCTGGGACATTTTTCTGAATAGCCACTCTCGCCACCTCCAAGAAAAACACTGAAGTTGGGTCTTGGACCGCAGCCTCCCTCTTTTTGATGTGTTTGCACATGGTAAACACACACACACACACACACACACACACACACTTCAGCAAACTTTCCAGCCTGGTCACTGAATCCCAACACAGCCCTTCCCAACAGGAGATCTGAAAACGGAGATGAATAGCGGCTGTTTTTAAACGCATCACTTCACCCACACAACATTTGGTCTTTTTATTAGTCTTTTAAAAGTATGATACCTGTCCCTCTGCGCACACCCCTTCATCGACGCTCCACTCCAGATGTGCCCTGCCCCATTTGCGGGCCTGCAGTTAGGCATCGAGGGAGACGTGTGTGTGTGTGTATGTTGGGGGCAGGGGGTAGAATTCTCAAGTTCAGGTCAATGAGAAGCTATCCTAAGGTCCAATTATTTCACCACCATGGAGGGTTATTAAAAATTGTGTATGTATTGATGACTGATAACCCCCCTCCATGGGTTCGAACAACAGACTTGTATGTGAACGAATAGCCAGTCACACATGCACAAACAAACAAGTATAGAAAAGAAGAAGAAGAAGTGGGGGATGATGGTAGGGGAAGGTGGGGACAAGAGGGAGCTGAGATCAAGGAGTTCAAGAAGAAAGGAAATGCTTTGAGACTGATGACAGTAGTAATTGTGTAATAGTGCTTGAGGTGATTGAATGGTGGCATGTTATGGTATCTGTAAAAGCTCCCAATAAAACAATTTATAAATAAATAAATGCTTATGCTATATGTTTACACTGTGCGATGCTTTTCGATTCATCTTTCTGTGGTCTTGGAGGCTGATGTAATCTAGTATACTTAATAACAGTACCGGGAAGCTGGTGCTCAACAGGGCCCAACAAGATAAATTTGAAGACCCTTAGGGTTTGATTATTAACTGGCTTTTCTCTGCTCCAAGGGAGCACCACGCCAGGCAGTTGACACACTTATTTTGATATCAACCTAATGGCATTCTCTCCAAGTAGGTAGTAAGATCGCTTTGTTAAGATTAAGGAAACAGAACCTAGCCACTAAGCCATTGAGCAGGCCCCGGGCTCCGCCTGGCTGGTTGAAAAGGGCACTCTCCTTCCTCTTCCTGCAGAATTGCTTTCCTCGCTGGCAAGCGCAGCCCACTGCTAGAACACTCTAGGTGGGGAGACACTGACCAGACTGGGGGGTGGGAGTTAGGGGGCAGAAGGAGAGACATCCTTATGATTTGAAAATCAGAAAGGTCAAACTAAAGGAAATGCTTGCAAGGAAAAGACTGTATGCCAAGCATTCCACCAAAGGTTCTCAAAGATGCATTTTGAACAGTCATGTGCGTCTAAGTCGTGTCTCCAATCCAGTTGAGACAGATGCGTTTGGAACTCAGTGGCCACCATCAAACGGTGCACTCAACAGTGTTCAAAAAGGCCCTAAACACCAATTTGTCCAAAGCAGGGCATTGGGATCCCACATCGGAAGACATACACGTAGAAGTTCACTCAAAGGAAGAAGACATTGACTCTTCTTCGGAATACTTCCTAAAATACCATAAATACTCTTTTAAAAAACCCTTCAAATGATTAATTAATCCTAAACTTCACCTTTCCTTAAATGAAATGCCTCCAGCCTAAGGGCTTGACTGCTTGGTCTGGAAGGAATTTAGTTAGCATTTATAAACTGTCAGTGTAAATATCTTTTCAAGAGACACATATGATTATTTTAATTCAAGGAGCCAATTCAGCATTTATAAAAGGTAACTAAATCCGTCAGCAGGCCTGTCCATTTCTCTCTTTGCATTAATAAGACTGCTTCATAATTTACTTCTGACGTGGACAATTCAAGTGCATTTAGATTAATAATAATTATGCATATATTAATATATAAGTTCACTGTGTTGCAATAGAATTTAACCAGAGAAGCTTCACCCTCAAAACTTCCAGAGCAAGGGCTGAGCCCTGGTGGTGTAAGTGGTTGAGTACGGGCCTGCGGCCCCCGGGGTTTGGTGTGGTTCAAATCCAGCAGCGGCTCTCAAGAGCAGCGCTGGGTAGTGCCCACAACCACCAGAGGCAGTGATGCTTCCCCCCAAAAAAACTTCCGGAGCAATGCGAGCGTTGGGTTCAGTTACAGCTTCCCTTTCCCCTTCTTAGTGTCTCAGCCAGCCAACTGGCAATAAGCAAAGACTGGGTGCTTGTGTGCCCCGGGCGGGTGCAGTGCCTGGCTGCTGACTTAAGGCCCAGAGCCCACCCAGAGGGTCCTTGGAGGAAACAGCCGACAACATGCAGCCAGAAAAGCAGCCCTCCACACCCTGACAGCACAGGCCTGCTCGGACGCGCCTGTGCTTGTCGAGAGGCAGCGATCATCCACGACAGCCATCATCCCCGTGAAGACAGGAGGCAGCCAGGAAGTATCCGTGTGGAATTTCCTCATACCAAGGGACGCCAGGGGCTTCTGCTTGCTTGGATAGCAAACAGTGGGAGGTTGATCTTCCTCTAGGAGGGCTCACAAATCCTGGACCTCTTTGATTTGACAACTAGGTTAAGTCCACACACATGTTCTTGGAAGGAACCAGCAGACTGGCCCCAATTCTGATTTTCCTAATGTGCTCCTCAGATCAGCCCTAAGACATGTTTGTCTCACGTTTGCGAGCTCCACTCCACACTAAGGCGGAGTGAGCGGCCCAGGGCTGGGGCCTCAGATGTAGACACTAAATGAGGGCCTGGGATGGCCAGTGGTTTCCCATACCTTGGCCCTGCCTCGGTCCCCAAAATTGCTGCCCCCCAAGCCTGTTCACGTGCACGACCAGGGTTCCACAAACTGGGCCTCGGCTCTATCAATGAGCTTTTTTCTTAAGTTAGGTCGAGCTAATTAATAGTTTAAAGTATCACTTAAATTACCTTTCAAGCATTCTCAATTACCTGAGTAGCAGCAATTGACAATCATTTGGTATATGAAATATGAATCAACTTTATCTAATTCATTAAAGCCAGTTCCCCAGAGGCCTGGCCAGACCCTACTTTGATAACCTAGTTTAAGTGACTGAACTATTTGTTACCTGACAGCAATGGGATTAAATTTCCTTAGCAACTTCCTTCCACATAGTCTGGCTCTGGATATTGTTACCTCACCTTACAACATTCCCGGGCTCCCGGGTAGCACCGTCAGGCAAGTGTTGAACTGCTAACCTCACAGTCAAAAGCACCAGCCATTCCACAAGGGACAAAGCAGGCTCTCTGTCCGCTGAAGAGATGCTGTGAGGGAGAAACAATGCGATGACTGTGGGCTAGGTCCTGACATGGCCAGAGTCTAGGGACTGACGGTTAGACCAGAGGTCAGCAGTGTGAACCCACCCACTGCTCCTGAGGTGTTCAGGTCCCATGATGACTTAGAGCTTTAGCAACCCCCAAGGGCAGATTCTGTTATGTCCTACATAACAGTGTATTCTCGAAGACTCGATGACAGTGAGCTTGGCTTCTAACTGACCCACTGCCCATGAGTTGATGACAACTCTCAGCAATGCTGCAGGACAACGTAGAACTGATCCTGTGGGTTTCTGAGACTGGAACTCGCTACAGGAACAGTGAGCCTCATCTTTTTCCCAAGAAGCAGTTGGTGGTTTCGAACAACTGACCTTGCGATTAGTAGGCCAATGCACCACCACTATTCCACCAGGACTCTTGAGTTTGACTTGGGTTTTAGTATGCTCATTGTCAGGAAAAAAAGATCTGCATTACATTTCAAGTCTGTGTTTATGTCAATACTTCTTTCTGACCAGTCCTGTCCTTGCCCTGTAAATGAGGAACTGTGGTCATGCCCAGAGTGCCCTCCACCCCACATCCACCATCAGATGTTGTAGTCAAGCATCAAACAAGCCTTCATTGTAGGCTGATTTTATACCCAGCTTATTAAATTAAGCACGCACACATAGCCTTGCGCACGTGCGTAAGGAGTGACTATCTGATTGTGTGCCTGTGGGTGGCTGCTGAAGGTCATGGGAGAGACTAGCCGCGTGGGCCGCCTGTAGGGAAGTGAACAAGGGCAAGAGTTTGTTTTCACTTCAGACATTTGTACAGCTCTGATGAAAAACCCAAGTGCCTCTGTCCACGTTCCCCTTTAGGGCCTTGGCACCAGATGCTCCCCCTACCCCTAGAACATGTGCTTGGGGATGGAGGGAGCATCCTCAACCATCAAGGCAGAGCTTAAATGCTGTTGCCCTGCAGAGGTCTGCTGTCACTCCTTAGGCTCTCAAATGCTGGAACTAGGGTCTTCTGTATGTGGATCTCCGTGTCAATTCTGCCTTGTCGCTTGAAAGTGATTTGGTTCAGGAACCATCATATTTTTGTGTGATGTCATTCACACATGCAAAGAAAAGAAGACCTGTTTCCAAACAGGGTCACATCCACAAGTCCAGGGGACATATATATAATTTAATCCATATCAGCCTGTTTCGTTTGGGGATTTTCCCTCACTATTCTCTGGTGGGCTTCTAGGTTGAGTGGTTCAAACCCACCAGAGGAACCTACCAGTCCCTCTGCAGGAGAAAGCCAAGACTGTGTGCTCCCACAGAGATTTTCAGCCTTGAAACCTCTACATAGAATGGCCAGGAGTCGCTGACTGGCCTACAGTGGGGTTGTGGCTCATCTACTGCCATCTGCCCACCACTGTGCCTGCTGTCCCTTCCAGAGTTCTAGCTGGAGACCTTACACCCCAGCACATGGCCCCCTCCCCCTGAAAAGGGGAAGGGGTTAATGAGCCTGGTGTGGGAGGCAGGGCCTCGGTCTAATTGCGGCTCCTGTGTTCAGTTCTACCCCAAACGGAGCCACTTTCTTAGCCTTCCAGAATGCCTGGGCCTGACCCGCCGCTTGCCGCACCCCAGCAGGCTCTTTTCCAGTCTCCGGTATCTGCGTTCCTGATGCAGTAAGAGGACTCTGCCTCCTCTCATCTGTTGACGCCTCTTGTCCATGTCTTCTTCTTTGAGGTCCTGACCAACTTTCACTCTTCACTACTTTGGGTCCAATGCGGGGAGGGAGCTGAGACACCCACCGCCATCATTACCATTTGGGGGTAAACATTAAGAGAGGGCCCGTGGGGGTTGGGGGTGGCGGTTATGTGCTTATGTTAGTTTCATGATTGAGCTGTAGGGGTGGAGTCTAGCCTGTTAATCTGGAGATAGCCATGGAGTAGCCAATGAGGCCTCCGTGGGGGCATGGCTTTCTCCTGGGACTTCTGGGAAATCTCTCGAGATTTCCCTCATGGAGATGAGAAGCTATCTCCCCAGTTGTTGGGAGTTAGTTCCAGAGGTGGATTAATCACGGACAAGACGACAGCATCTGAGGAGCTGGAGAAAAAGCCACAGGGCTTTACTCTGATGGAGCCAGACCTCTGAAGCTGGAGAGGCCAGGTGAAGACCCCTGCCAGCGATGAGTTGCTTCTGCTACCACTGGATGCTTTTGATGGACCCTGAGCCCTGGAAGTGAGGAGCCATGCGGAGACCCCTGCCAGTGCCAGGATTCTGCACCCACTGACCTGTGACTTCGTTAGTCGGAAGGAGACTTTATAGACTGGTATCGGGCACATGAGCTATTATCGGACTTATGACTTTGAACTGGACTTGGGTGGGATGCTTTCTCAGTGTTCCATTCCTTTTGTATATAAACCCTTTCCTTATATCCATATGCGTGTCTATGAAATGTGTTCCTCTAGTCGACCCAGACTTACTCGGGTGGGGGGGGGGGTGTTAGATGTAGAGGTTACCTGGTGGGTTGTGGGCAGCATGGTCGGCACATTCAAACCACAAACAGCTCCGTGGGAAAAGGACTGCGCTTTCTACTCTGGGAAGAGTTATTACCATTTCGGAAACCCACAAGGAGCTAGAGTTTTTAAAATCCAAGGTTCCCCAGGAAGACCTCCCTCTCACGGCCGTGGTGGGTATACACGATTTGGGGGCCACCTTGCCTCGCCTCCCCAAATGATTGGTTTTTTTCATTAAACAAATGCCTGTCTTTGCTCCATTTCTCATAGGCAGAACTGAGCAATTTCAGTGGGTCAAGGCGCGTTGCCTGAACCTGCCGTGCTCAGGTTCCACGGGAGAAGGGCGGGGGTGACGCAGCAGAAGGGCTCCGCCCCCTGGGGGCGTGGCGATGTGTTGAACTAACAAGCCACCCCAAGTGATCGGCAAGGCTACACCTGGATGAGACCGGGTCTGTGGCCCGTAGGGAACTGCTGTGGAGGCAGATGGAGGAGCCTTCCTGAGAAACAGACCAGGTGACATGGGGGGAGGGGGCCCTCAGTTGTCATCAAGTCAATGCCGACGCACAGGGTAGAACTGCTGCCCTCTTTCGAGTTTTCAAGGTTGTAACGCTTGCTGGCAATAGGACGCCCCTTCAAGCTGCCCACCTTGCAGATTGCAGCCCCATCACTGTGCAAACCGCACCCCCCCACCCCCCCACCCCCCGCCCCAGGAAGTCCGACACTTCCCGTGGAAGACGATGATAACGGCGGGAGAAGTTCCACCTCCTAGGAGCGACAGAACATCTTTGCAGCTTCTCCGGTAAGAGGCAAGTCGGACGAGAATATGAACACACCTAACTAACGAATGTCTTACCATTTAAAGTCGTCTCCGTGCCTGACATCACCTACGTCCTTTAACCTAGAAACGTTCCACTCGCAGGCTACCATGCTGACAAAGGGCCAATGTCCCGTCAGTGCGCTTGGGACTCGACGTGAGTCTGCGCTTCAGAGCTGGGTAAGTCTGAGCTAGTAAGCACGGGTAACAAGCAACCTCCAGACGCGGGATCTGCAACATGGTGGTGCTCTCACCTACCACAGTGGGGTCGCCACTCAGGTGGAGAGGAAGAATGGATTTGTAAGTTGTCAAGACCATTAATGATGTTAATTCTAAAGTGATCGCTTACTGATTTGGTAAAAAAAAAACAAAAACACCTCACCACCAGCAACAACAAAAAAATCACATGTAAATTACACCACATGATTATTTGCTTTTAAAACATTTGCATTCTTTAAGGAAAGTAGTAGCTCAAACTGGTGTCTTGAAGGCTGGTCAGCAGGGGGCTGTCCTGGGTAGGCAAGTCTTTGGGCCCCAATGTCTGTGAGGGGCTGTGAGGGTGTGGTCTGAGAAGGAGCAGGGACGGCCATTGTCCTCTGGGAATGATTCCCAGCATTCACCTCCAGGAAGGCCAACCATAGTCTCCTTCTCTTCCTTACAGGTTATGTCATTTTTTAAAAGCTTATTGATTCTTGAAAGCGCCGATGTAAGATCTATGGAGAGACCGTGAAAAAGAAGGAATAGAAACAAACGTCTCCCCGTCATACAGCTCACATTTCAAAACATATTCCCACACCCGTCCTCTTATCCACATTAACCAGATCAGACAGTTGCGAATGGGAGAGATGAGCCAACACTCTTCCAGATTAAGAAGCGGGAGGTTGAAGCAATAAAGGGACTTCACCAGAGCTTTTTGGTTTTGAAACTTAGGGGCCCATGCAGACTCCACTTTTCTTCTCCAAGAAATGATGAAAGGAGCAACTGGACAGACTTCTTACATGGGAGTCAAGGTTACAGTAATGGACCTAGTTCTTCATTACTTATTAATTAGTAGGGTGAGGTATACTTATTGCTCTTAGACATGTAATAGTGGCCTTTGTTGGATGGTGGGCCACCACTCCCATCATCACATCATGTTGTCTGAGGACCAGGGATGAAGGGCTGGGTTCTGGGGAGTGTTCAGAGGAGGCACTGACTTGGGAGAAGGCAGACTGTGTGCTTGGACAGGAAGCCAGAAATACTGGTCCTTTTCCTTCCTTCAAGGAGTGGGGAGTGAGGGAGGCTACCACCAGCAGAGAGAGATTCCCACAGATTACGAGGGCCCTGCCACCATAGACGGCTCAACGCTATGAACTGAAAAACTAAAACAATAGTCCCCAGATGAGTTTTCTCCGGGGAGCGGGGGAAGTGTAATCATGTGAAAAATCAATCACTTGACATAATGTAAGAATGATTAGTGCCTCTAAAAGAACTGCACTATAATTCTACATTAATTGATCGGGTCATTAATTTAAGGTCAAGTGGGCAATATATTCTTACTCACCAGTCTGATTCATGGGATAATCTGTCTTTGTTGACGTTACAAAAACCTACAGTTTCCCATAGTAATCCATTCACCATTGGGATGGGAAGCCACATCAGGCGAGAGTCCCCCCCCCCCCCCCCCGTGCTTTGAAGACCAGGTTCAAAAAGTGTCATGTAGGTCTCCAGGCTTTAACCACAGGAATGTTTTACATGGACACAGGCCTGTCTCCTACCATTAATTTGTGGTAATCATCCCACACCGAGTGCAATGGCACACAGACTCTGCACTTATTCCAGAATCTCCCAGGAGTCAAATTCCTTTATCTTGGTTGAAAGAAAGAGGCTAATACTTCTGTAACACAGTTACTGATGAATTATCCAAATGACTGGAGAGTCCGGGGCATTTTTATTGAAAGGCATTCATATGTGACTCTTCTAACCCATGCCCTTTCTACTACTTTTGAAAGCATAAATTATCCTAAAGTGGATGAAATGGGGAAGATTTGATTGGAAGGGTCAAAGCAGGTTAAGAATCTTGGCCTCAGGGAAGGGAGCTGTGCCCAGTGCAGCATGGCTTCTTGAGTTAAACACAGGTGGGCTTGTTTAGCCAATCCACACCATCCCCCTCCTGAGGCGAGGTTAAAACTTTACAGCTTCCAATCAAACTGCAATTTCTGACACCTGGTCATTCATGACATTTCTACTCTAGAGTATCAGGTGTTGTGCTCACAGTGTCATTCCCTCCCTGGCTAACCCCCTAAGCTTGTGGTTCTCAACCTGTGGGTCTCTCGACCCCTTTGGGGGTCAAACGACCCTTCCACAGGGGTCACCCAATTAATAACCATGGCAAGATTACAGATATGGAGTAGCAACAAAAATAATTTTATGGTTGGAGGGTCACCCCAATGTGAGGAATTGTATTAAAGGGTCACAGCATTAGGAAAGTTTCGAACCTGAGCTGTGTGAAGTAGGTATTATTAAACCAAGATCACTGCCATGGAGTTGATTCTGACCCCCAGCAGCCCCACTGGACAGGACAGAACCGCCTCTGGGTTTCCGAGACAAACTTTTTAAGGGGGTCGAAAGCCTTGTCTTGGTTTAAAAGTGCAGACCTCAGCTGAGCAGTCCGACACTTAACCACTTGGCCACTGGGTTTCTCCCCTGCACCTTTGCTTCTGGCAGACAGTTCAGCAGCACCCTCAGTGACAGTCTGATTACAACAGGCCTCCATGCATTCGGCTCTCCGCTCTGGCTGTTCATTAAGGAGCAGCAGGTATTGTGGCCTGAACCGACAGTGTTCGTTTCCTAAACTTTACAAACTACTGGCTATGCTTATCAGTAAACGGTCACGGTCACATGAGATGGCACTTAAGAATTTCTTTAAAAATATCTAGCCTACGAGGCTGGATTAGGTTTTGAAGGTTACTGTGGAAAAACTATCCTAAGTATCACTCTTCGCTTAAAACATGTCATCTGATGTTGCTGTGAATGACGTGTTCCTCATTGCTGCCCCCGCCTCTATTTTTGAAGAAAAAAAGAAATAGGTGATTTGGACATACATTTCTAAGGTTCTGCATGATTGAGTGGTGCTTTGTTGCTGTACAAAGAACCGCTGACGACACATGAACCCTAGAAACCAACATCATCGAAATTCGCTCAGTACTATCCAGAGCAGCCAGGCACGGCACCTGGCACTAGCAGCCTGCGTTTTAGGGAGAAAGGGAGGAAAGAGGTAGAAATAGAAACTGAGTGGTCATTTAGGGTCCTATATCCCCGAGGGTCTGGGGTTAGCCATTTGGCATCTGTTCCTGCCCCATTGTAAGGTTGATTGTAACATTTATCTATGTTGTTATCACAGAAACACCACAAGTGTGGGGCTTTAGAAGGCAAGGGATTTTCTCACAGTTTATGGGGCTACACAGAATTTAGGACATGGCCTCTAGGGGTAGGCTTTCTCTCTCTCACCCTTTTTCATGAACATAACCAAGACCACCCATTCCCAAATGGGACTTTAACCACAGGCCTGGAAGCACAACCCTTGAGGGGGACAAAATTCAACCCATACTCACTAACATTGATTCAGTACTGACTCAGAGTGACCCTGCGGGACAGGGTCTGTAATTGCCCTTGGGAGATAGGAAGCCCCCTCTATCCTGCAGAGTGCCCGGTGGTTTTGAATTGCTGACCTTGCAGTTAGCAGTTCAACAACCCATTATCAGGTATCAAACAGGAACTAGTGACCTTTTACTTGTAAAGGGACAAAGAGTACACATTGTAGGCTCTCCCATATTGTTTGTCAAAACCACACGCCTACCATGAAAGTAGCCAGCACTCGGGAGCTGGGTGACGTACAAAAGCAGGATTGAGCAGACGGTTGTAGTTTGCCGGCCGCGGGCATAGACCCACTTCCCAGTCCCTTTACTGGTGTTTAGAGAGGCGTGATAAACATTGCAAGATGGCTAGAGAGAGAGTGGTTCCCACCCGAGAGAACAACCGTCATCACCAGGCCAATGCTTTCTACGAAAACAACAAAGCCCAAAGACCAAAATCTGCTACCTACCCAATGAAAAATGGAAGCGTTTAAAAGAGGATGCTTGGTCTCTGGGGAAGGCTTTGGTCTGCTTTTTAAACTTAAACAGAATAATGGTGGAACACTGAATCCCCTTTTGATTGATCATCTTAGAGGGGCACTATGAATTTGGTGAACCAAGTTGGCCTGTTTACTTACTTTCCTAATCATTTCCCACTCCCTAGCCAGTTTTAAGCATGTTAGCCAGCAGGTGGCATTTAATTAATATGCAAGGAGGGCAGAAATGGTGATTCGGCCCTTTGGTTATGCCCTTCCCCCCAGGGTGGCCATGACTCTTTATAGTGCACGCTGTGTAACAACAGCTCGGCCTCATGTACGTCACCATCAATCCCTTCAAACCCTTGATTCAAACAGCAGCTCCCCAGCTCTGCGGTGACACCCAACACTGGCCTGGCCCCAAGCAGACCCATAGCCTTCTGAGTAAATCTCAACTACCAAGAAGAGTTTGCTGAACTCTACTCCTCAGATGCTCGTAACAGACAATTTTTCTAAAAATTCGAGAAGGAAATTTAATAAATTTAGAGATTTAATAAAACTGAGAGTTGTGTGGCTGTAGAGTCCTCAATCTCTTATCTGAAGTCTTTGGGGCCACATGTGTTTCAGAAAATGGAACTTTGTCAAATTTTAGGACAGAAACATGGCTCATGGAGGCGGCTACCTTCCATTGCTCTCCGGGAGAAAGCATGGCTGCTGGCGCCTATAAAGCGGGAGCCCCAGAGACCCGAGGGCGTTCAGCTTGGCTGCTCAGGGCAGCTGTGAGCTGCAGCAGACTGGACGGCACTACATTGTGAGTTGATATGGTTAATACACCATCAAGCTTACGTTCTTCAGCGAAGTCCGCAAAAGTTGCCTGTCATCAGGTGTGCTGTTTCTAACAGCCAAGCTCATTCATAGTAAAAATAATTCATTTATGGAGTCCAGACAAATTCAACTTCAGTCAGTCAGTTTAGTTTGCTGCCAAATGTCTCTGCTTAAAACTTAGAAAACCTTTTTGAATTTCAGTTTTCACACCTGTATACAATGCACTGCGTTTCTCTCAGTTTGCATATCTACAATTGACTCATGAATTGTGTGTAAAACAAAAGCAAGTTTCTGAACCAGCGGTCACACTGGTGATGAGTCTCCAGCAAAAGGGGACTCAAGGATTTGTGACAGGCCACTTGGACGGAAGCCATAGTATAATCTTCAAGAATTGTTTGTTTTTCTCCCCAGTTAAACTGTGGGTCTTCTAGTTCTGTCGCTATTTGCCAGTCTGTTTTAACCCGGCCTGGCAAAGGGGGTCTGGTCCACAGTTTCATTCTTGCAAGCCCTGAGCACTGATTCTGGGTTCTGTGTTGGGATAGGGCAAAACCTAAACCCAAACCCAAACCCGCTGCCAGTGCCTCAAGGGCTACCCCTGGGGCCCTGTTGGCTGAGGGGAACTTCTCTGGAGTTTTCCCAAGCTGGGGACCATATGGAAGCAGCATCCTCAGTCTCCTGCCCAAAGGCTGGTGGGTTCACATTGCTGATCTTCACTGAACAGCCAAGCACTTTTGGCACCATGCCACTGGGGACCCTGCGGCTGTACAAACCAACAAAACCACCAGGGACTCGCCCCCAGTGAGTCAATACCAGCTCACGGCAACTCTTCAGGCCGTGAGGCAACCCTCACAGCCTCTCTTGATGGAGTCAAAAGCTCTTTCTCCTGTGGTGCTCGCGAACTGTGGACCTTTCAGATTGTAGCCCAAGGCATGAACACTTACATATACACAAAATGCACACCCCACTACGGCTCCTATAGCTGTACAGGCAACACCCACGTAATGTCTTAGGAGTTCAAACCAACTGAGAAGAGGGTATCCCTCTTTTTTTGACACTTCATGGCAACACGAACTTCTGCAGCACATCTGGAACAAGAGCCCACCCTGGGTCTCATTTGTCTCGGTGTGCACTCCCGCCCGGGGCAGCTGTTGGCTTTGAAACTTTGCAATGGTCTTCCAGAGGAGCCCACTCGGCCGGTGATGGGATCCGGTGCTGTGGTTACAACCAGGTTAGAAACCGCCATTCCTGCTTCTCCCATGAGAGATGAAAGACAAACTGGGGCAATGCCTGTGGGAGGGAAAACTGGGAAGGCATTGCGCAGGTCTCCCAGGGAAGTGCAGTGCAAGAAGAGGCAGAGGAGATGAGAGAAGAAGAAGGGCGTGCAAGCAGCGCCATCTGGAGAGCTTCTGCAGGCCCTTCGCAGGCTGCCTGCACAGCAGCTTTGTGTCTAAGGCAGACTGAGGGCCACCTCAGGATCACTGCCAAACTCTGCCACTGGTCACTGGCACAGTCCCGGTACAAAAGCAGGGCTAGTTTCTGGGGCCTGGGCCAATGCCCTTCTCTGTATTCTGCTGGTGTTGAAGGTCTGCGGCAGCACCTCAAGGGTGGGGACAGGCCTCCATGGCCCCAGGATAAAGCTGCACCTGACCATCCGGCTGCCAGGCCTCCCTCAGAGTCCCCAGACAGCTCCCTACCGCACAGTTAGCAGACAGGCAACTGCAGACGTCACTAGAATACTGAACACCTTTAAACAATGCACCAGATATTTTATTTCTCTCAGTTTGCATATGGATAATTGACTCTGAAAGCACTTTTAAAAACAACAGAGCACTATTACACTTTACCAATGAAAGAATTACTAGTCTCAGGGGATTAAATTCTATAAAATATCAGAAAGTCTATTTCTAAGATAATAAGTTTATACATTTCCACATAATGATATGCCTTAGTTTGATATTCTGTATGTGCATTTTCTTTAGCAGATGATTAGTGCAATGTAATGTCCCAGGATACTTAGGACACTGCTAAGAACTGTGATACACATGAAATACAAACAGTCAACCCAAATTCCTGATTATAGCTATCTTAAAGACAGAAAATACTTTGTGGTGTAGTGAGAGACTGCGGCCCACTGACTTGGTGGTTCAAATCCAGCAGCAGCTCTCCAGGAGCAAGGCTGAGTCTCCCACTCCCACCAGAGGGCAGTGATGCCCACCCCCTGAAAAAAAGACACAAAATACTAGCACATTTGCTATGAAATCATGTTTATAACAATCCCTTTAATAAATGACAATTGGCCACTGGCTTAACAGTTCTGTGAAAATTAAGTATGATACTTTCCTTCACAGAGGAGAAAAAAGAAAGATTGAAATTGTCTGTAACAGAGATCAAACATCCCAGGACAAATAGGTAAAGCTTTCCTTTGGGATCACACATTAAATAGCACTACAAAAAAAATTAAGTTTTTATGTTGAAGTCATATAAAAACAGAACTGCGCCACCTCAACAAAAACAGAGTAACCCCCCCCCCAAAAAAAAAAAACCCAGAGCAAACCCAGGGTGTGCATGTGTTCATTTGATTCGACAGCCCTCAGGGATTCGACAGCCAGTACTATACTCAAACCATCTGCAGGTTCATTCAAGGAAAGGAAGCTCTTTGCAAATTTGCAGCGCTTCAACAGGCTGCATTTTTGCAGCTCTGGTGGCACGGTGGGAGCATGTGGCTGCTCACCAAAAGGTCAGTGGTTCCGTTACCAGCCACTTCACAGGAGGGGCAATTCTGCTTCTGGAGATGGATGGTCACTCTACTCAGTTCCTGGGTTCACTCTGAATCCAAATCGACTGGGTGGCAAAGGGCTTGATTTTGCTGACGTGGAATGCAGAAAGGACAAAAAAACACAAACAAAACCCAACTACGGTACGTCATATACTGAACTGACTCTCGTGTTTAAAGTACACGTCTCCCACTTGTTTCCCAGTACACCCCAGAGGCCTTATGTAACTTAACATCGAGAGCAGCTGAGAGTGCCAGTCTTCCTCAGAAGCATCTGAAGGATCCCAGATTGCACAGTTGAACTGCTGGACCCAAAGGTCAACAGTGTGACACCAGCCACCCCAGCTTCATAGAAAGAGGAGACTTTCTGCTCCTGAAAAATCTTGAGGGGGCGCTTCAAGTGTGAACGACAGGGTCTGTGGGAGTCAGCATCAACTCAATGCCGGTTGGTTGATAATAAGTATGTAAGGTACAGCTCTGGATAAACATTAAAGTTTTTCAACTTTTAGGAAGTCAGTTTCTGGGACTATGATAGTATTGAATTTTTCATATTTCTGAGTCTTGAAGAACTTAAAGTGCAATCTTTTAATGTATCAGCAAATTATAATCATGCCATGTAAGTTCATCTTGAAAGAACATGTAAATAATCTTCAACATGCTATGTTGCATAGATTATAAAATATCTTAATGTTTGATTGGTCTAGATATATTTATATTATAATGCAAAGAGGAAAAGTAAGCACCAATTAAAACAAATTTTAATTTTAAGAAAAATGATGTTTTCATGAAGATAAAATGGGAAACAGCCCTTCTTCTTTTCATGGCTTTTCTTCAATCAATTACCAGTTGTACAAAATGTGACCTCAATTCAATTACAGAAAAAACTACCCTGAACAACAATGTCACACTGTCCACCACTTGTCCACTGGTAAAAGCCCTCAGAGAGCAAGGGTGACCTCAGCTCCACTTTCATCCCCAGTTAGGCCTTCTGCCCCGGCTTTGCAATGTGACCACTCTGACTCTGAGCCACACTGCTGTGCAGGTCAGGCCCACTCAGGTGCCGGTATAGAAATAAATGGGTAGGGCAAACATGGTTTCCAAAGCAGTGAAAAATTTAAAATGGGGTGGAAGGAAAGCAAACACTAGGTGTTCCAGAAAAAATATTCTAAAACTAAGGGGTTGAGGAAAAAAATTCCCTTTCTCAAGATAAACAGGTGATTGACAGGCAAGGCTGTTCCCCCGTAGCAGCAGCCCACATGGGCACTGGGAGCAGGGATTAAAATGGCAGCTGGGGCCGTAGACGCTTCAGGGATGACTGCGTCACCAGTAGTTTCTGGTGCCTCCTGGACTGTGCATCTTCAATGGCATTATATGCTCTCTGTAAAAGAAGGCCAGTAGCACAATGTTGAGAGGCAAACATCAGCTCAGTTGGTGGAAGAGAGAGGTACGAAAGCAAGCACTTGCAGAGTATGTTTCTTGGGGAACTCCACCCAGATCTAATCATCAATGGAATGCAAACTAAAACCCTTGTGCTTATGGAGTGCCCTGGTTATGATTTTAAGCTTCTGTAATAAGAACTATCAAGAAGGGCTTTGGGGAGAAATAATGGTATTGTAACCTGTAACAGACTTTTTCTGTTTCCCAAGGGCAAGGAGTTGTTAAAGGTAAGCCCTGTACCTTTGCTGTAGTTCTGTCCTGTAGATAGACTTTGCGGAGACAGCCTTGATTGGCACTGTCTTTTCTGTGGAACAAACTCTGATCCTGTTTTAAAAGAAAGGATGACAAAAATGAAATGATTCTTAGAAAGAAAGCGTGAAATCATAACCTTTAATTGGATGCTTAAATAGCAATTCTATTTCCTAACTAGTAGACTAACCAAACACACATATTCAGGAATGATGCCAAATAAATCATTTTGGTACAAGGTAACAGTTCCATGTGTGACTTGCTAGAATTTATGAAATTGGATGAGTACATATCTCTTTGCATAAAATAATGGCTTTCTGCCCATTATGATAAATAGCCTACAGAAATACCACTTGATAGCTCATCACGTTTGACAAATCAAAGAATCCTTCCTTCATCTCCCTGAGAGAGAAAATTCTTACATAATGCAAAACACACAGTCAGTTCTCACCACTCATATGAGAGACGGTGACAGCTAAGCAAGTGGTAAAGCCTAAGCACAGTTATACAATCTTTCCTGGTCTGAAGACTACGCTTTCTACACCTAGACACTCTTTAAAAGAAGCTTCCCCCTATTTGTGATTTCGATAGTTTACCAAGCACACTGGTTTTCCATTCAGCAATTGGTCCACATTTTGTTTCGGGACGCTGTTTGCCATGTTATAGCATCATTCCTGCCTCCTCCCTGTGCTCCCCATTCCACTTGCCCTTCTCTCCTCTTCTGAGCACAGGCTGCCCTGTTGGCCTCCTGGGGCTGATGGGTCTAAGGTGTGCCCACTTCCCAAAAGTGCTCTGTCCTGTCTAGGCCTATTTTTTAAGCTGAAAGTTGAACTACACGAGACATTTGAATTTTGACACCCCACATGAGGTCATACTGTGGTATGGTGACATGGTAGTTTCTTTTATGTGTAAACTTCCATGAAGAGAAGAGTTAATGGAAGAATACGAGTGCTTGTATCACATAACTACTAAATTTTATGGTAAATGTGTTCCTGAGTTAATAGCAAAATCATTTTCATTTAGGAAAAAATACATGTACTATAGAAATTACCATCTTTAGAATGATAATTTATAACTGTTTTTTAAAAACTGCAAAAAAGTTTATAACATATATAATAAAAAATCTTATATTTCAAAGAAAGGTTATCTGAGGATGACACAAACTGTGGGATATCATTTTTGCTAACTGCATGATATATAATTAAAATTAAAGCTGCTCCAAAGGAGAAGATGTAACATAGGAAGTGAGATGTAACACTATTGCTCTATACATACATTATATCAGTAATCTATACATGCCAACAATGACAAAACATAAGATGTTTTAGATATACATTTATTTACACCAAAGAACCTATTGATAATCACCTAAGGGGTAAGAGAGATTGAATAATAATAAAATGAGTGCCCTGATTTAAGTGTTTAAAAAAAGGCAAGATAAAAATTTAAAAATATTCTATTTAGTTGGGCTTCAATCTACCAAAAAGAAGTAACAGCATCTTAATTCTTTCAGCAGATAGGGCTATTTCACTCTCTTCCATCACAGACTGTCAGAAAACAAAGGACAGTTAAATAAATTGATGACACCACCGCTTCCATTACTAGCATAGACTAGTAATAATACTAGTCAAGAATCACCTCTTTCAAAACTGCACGGTTCACTGCAAAACAGGGTCCGAGAGCACTGGCCTTCACTCATCCAACAAGCTCTTGGCCCTAAAGTTGAGTTTCATCTTTTCTTACCTTCGCAGAAATTTTTAGCAGATTCTCGTCAACACTAGGAGGACAGAGGAAATCCTCAAATGAACACTGCCAGTCAATGGACATATGGCCCAGAATTTCAACTTCCTTTATACACATCACTCGTCTGTTTGGGAAAACAGGAGAAATTGTGAATATTCAAGACAGCTAATTACTCTAACATCTCACTCTGTTAATGGCAAAGATAACTTAGCAAACAATGGAATTTGACGCTTAAAAAGTTAAAGAGGAAACATACCACACCTAACAACTAACAACGCTGACTTTCAAAAAGTTCCCTTCTGCCAATCTCACAGAATTCAGGACAGTAACACTCATTCATTTTGGGGGTCAGGTGACACAAAAAGGATAACAAACTACACAAGGAGCAGGCTGTGCTCTCGCCTGAGGAGCAGTCAAGGTAGGGGCCCCTCCAACTGCTTTACTGGGAAAACTATTAATTGCTCTTTGCTGTCAGTCACTGCTGTCTTCTATTCAAAAACGAGTATGTGGGAAATGTCACAAACTTCAAATGTCAGCAAAGATTCACGTTAGGCTGACTAATAAATATCAGACTTAAATACGTTAGCATTAACATACTACATCACTCCCCCC